>JAEQBH010007074.1:0-111092 GCA_016808115.1 Tetrastigma voinierianum
AAATTGCTTGTTGAGAAGCTTCAGAGGGCAAGGTGTTGTTGGAGACAGCTCGTCGTGAGTCCTTTGAAGCTGTAGATTTATCAGGCCGGCTAAGCGAGGAGTGTCGTGGATTGCGCTCAGATCTCCATCAGCGAGACGGCATGGTTGACATCGAGAGGATGAGGTTGATGAACAATTGCAGGACGGCCCGGGTCCTGATGCGACCAGGTGGCTAAACTTTTTCAGAAGCCGTCTTGTACCGATTTGGATTTCAATTTTGACCTCCCAGTGATGAAGGCGGGATCTTCGATACGAGACTATTCGAGGAACTATTACTCTATTGAGATCCTATACTCATTCTTCATCGTCGATGCACGAGTGAACTCATTTATGCTTTCACGATGTCGACCTCTCCCTACTTTTTGTTGGGCACGAGGAATTACCGTGCAATGTAGCCTTCGTTTCAATAAATGCTCATTTTTGGAAACTTGTGTTCAGTAGAATATCTTTATTCTTTTTTTTTTGAGCGCCTTTTGGATTGAGAGGTCTCGGCAATTTGAGGCTACTTCACCGCTAGATTTGCCATGCTATTATTTGAGCCGCGGTTCCCCCGATTCACGTGGTTGGAGTGGGTGGAGCTTTCATGGATCATTTGTGACCTTCGTCGTCGACGGTGGGTGTTGGCTGGTTTTGTGTTTGGGGTCGCCAGTGGCCGGAGCGAAGTGAGCTCGCAGCCTGAGGGTGATGGAGGCTGGAAGTCGGGTGTGTGGTTGGGTAAGATTTGTTGGGAAGAGCTCAAGTGGGATAAAACATTTGGAAGAAGCTGTCATTATAATAGTAGGGGCTCGTCCACTGCGAGTTGAGGGATGAGCCTTCGATATGAATTCCAGCAAGAGGCCATATCTGAGTCAAATCAAGGCTCAGATCAAACAAAGTAATAGGGCTCGTCAAGTAAATTTGTTGTGAACTCGTTAAGTGGGAAACTAATGAGGCACTCGTCGGATAGAGTTGTTTGGAAGGAGCTGCGTCGAGACGGTATTTGTAAGGCTGGGTGCGGAGTGGCTGGAAATATAAAACTGCTCAGTAAGCTCTTACCCTGTGGGAGAAAACTCGTCAGTGGGCTGTTGTAGAGCTGGGTAAGGGTGTGAATGCGGGGGCTTTCGTCGGTAGATTGTGGGAAGAGCTCATCAGGTGGAAGCTGTTGTAAGAGAAACTCGTCAGGTGTGAATAACGGGGGCTCGTCGGTGCGAGAGTATTGGGAAGAGCTCGTCGGGTGGTGTTGTAAGGCTGGATCGTGTGAATAACTTGGGAGCTGCGTCGGGTAGAGGTACATTGGGAAGAGCTCGTCGAGATTAGGTACATTGTAAACTCGATGCTGTGTGAATATGAGGGCTCGTCAAGTAAAAATTTGTGGGAAGAGGCTCAGATCGGGTGCTTGTGAGATTGTTGTAGGCTGCGTCAGGTGTGAATCTTGGGGGCACGTCGATTAGAATTTGTTGGGAGAAGAGGCTGTAAGTGGGTGTTAGCCTGAAACTCGTCTGAGTGTGAATAACGAGGCTGCGTCGGGTGGGTGGTAAAGGAAGGCTCGTCGGGTGGTACATTATAGGCTCGTCGATGTAGATCAGACTTTCGTCGGTGGAAAATTTATTTAGGAAGAGCTCGTCGGTCTTTGTTATAAGAGCTTCGTCGTGTGAATGGAGCTCGTCGGGTGGGAACATTGGGAAGAGCTCGTCAATTAAATTTGGTATGAGCTTCGTCCGTGTGAATAACAGGGCTCGTCGGGGTGGAAATTTTGTTAAGGAAGGGCTCGTCCCAGTGAAGACATTGTAAGGCTCGATCAGTGTGAATCTTGAGGGAGGCTTGTCGAAAGTGTGTGGTGGAAGAACTTCGTCGGTGTGGGCGTTGCAAGAGCTCGTCAGGTGTAGTCACCGGGGGCTCGTCGAATGGAGTACCGTTGGGAAGAGCTCGTCGGGTGGGCTGTGTAGAGCTCATCGGGTGGTGAATGGGGCTCGTCGGGTGGAGGCACATTGGGGAAGGCTGGTCGGGTGGAGGCTGTTGTGGGGCTGGAGTAAGGTGTAAATGGTGGGAGACTCGTCCCTCTGGGACCGGGGAGATGGAGCCTGCGTCGATATGAATTGTAAGAGGAACTTGGAGTCTATGGGTGCGAAGGGCTGCTCGGGGTAGAGTAATGAGATTTCGTCGGTAGAACATTTTGGCGGAACTCGTTAAGTAACAGTTGAGTAGGGCTTCGTCCGTGTGTATTGATGGGAAAAACTCGTCAAAATGAAGGTGGGCTCACGGCGTTGTGGCCTTGGTGGCGTTGGCCAGAATGGCTGATATAACTTTATTTGGTCGACTCTTGAGCGGTAACATGCGAAATGGGGAGCTGATCATAGTGAGCAAGCTGGGCTCTGTGTTGTAATACTTAGTGGCGATCAGCCGAATAGGCGATATAACTGGTGATCGACTCTTGAAACGGCGTAGCACAGTCTTGATGAGAGCTCGTCATAGTGAGCCAAGCGGCTGGGCTCCTGGCGGCTGTGGCTGGTGGCGTCGGCCGAATGGCGATGCTGAGCTGGTCGACTCTTGAGCGGCGTGGCTATCTGAATGCAAAAGCTCGTCATAAGTAAGGCTGGCCCAGGCTCCTGGTGTGGCTTGGTAGGCGTCAAGGCGAATGGCGTCTGCTTTGGTGATCTGACTCTTGACGGCGTAGCTGTGCGATGAAAACTCATCATAGTGAAACAAATGGGCTCTGGCCTTTAGTATTTCTTGTCTCAGCGAAGTAATGTGCCTGCTTTGAGTTGGTCGACTCTTGAGGCGGCGTAGCTGTGTAAAGTAGAGAGCTCGTCATAGTGAGCAAGCTGGGCTCCTGGCCATGTATGGTGGCGTCAAAGCCGAATCGTGTCTCTTTGGTAGTCGACTCTTGAGGCGTGGCTGTGCGGTAGAGGAGCTCCATGCGGTCACAGTTTGTGGCGAAAATGCATCCGTAAAGGCGGGAAGTTCGTGGCGCAGTGGCGTCCGCGATGGTCGATTCTCGGTGGGGGAAGGCGTCGCCGGGCGTAGCTGTTTGTGTCGATTGAAGTCGATCTGAGTCGCCCGTATGATTAACTCTTCCGGCAGGAAGTCTCGCAGTCAGCTAAGTCCCCTCAGGGTATTCTACTTCTTATCATCTGCGGAGGGTTCCCAACTCTCGTTGATGGCTTTTGTCTCTCTGGTGCAGCTCTGCGTTTACATTTGGCGGTTTGAAGGGCGGGTTGGTGTTGACTTATAAATTGATTATTGCAGTCGATTCTCCGTATGCGCTGCGTCCAGCGTCTGTGCGTCTCAAAAGCGAGTGAGAGGTCTTTGAGGGTCCTTTGGTAGTTTGGGCCATAGGCTAGATGTGCAGAGGTTGTCATCGGCGGCCGCGGGTTACGAATCCCTCGGGGGCTGCGTCGGGTGAAACACCTCGTGCTACTAACTGCTGCGTCAGCGTGATGAGCCTTTGTTTCATGTTTGTGTAACGCTCTTTGCTTCCTTCGATTTCCCTCGGGCCGTCGACTCCGTTCAACTGTTAGATTTGATTACCATGTGATATCTTGAGAGGGATGGCTTTATTTAGCGTTGAGGAGGTCTGCTAGCGGCGTATTATGGTGGCCCGGGCGTCACCGCAGGAACAACTAACGTCGTCGTTGCGACGGGGGGTTCTCCCGAGGTGATATCAGTTCGATCAGGCTAGCAGCCAACACGGAGTCTCTCAGAAATCCTTAGTGTGTGCGCGGGGATCACTTTTCTCTTCCAGTATTTTGTCGAGAAGGTGGCGAAATGATGTCAGCCAGAACTCCCATTGCTCCAGTTCAGGCCGGTGGCTTGTGGTGTTCAACCTGATGCGGACGCTACCGGTAGTCGTCATGAGGTGTTGGCCCCTTCGGTGGTGGAAGACGTGATGGTAGTGTGGGATTCGGAAATTTAGATGCGCATATTTCCCATCTGCGCTCTTATCACTCGTGAGTGGAGCTTTAGAGCAGACACAGATTCTTCTCCTCCAGTGAATCCTCCACAGAGATCATGGATTTCTCAGTGTTGGTCTTGAGAGTTACTGTAGGAGTGTGAGTTCTTTGGCCGGGAGTCGAGTTATGGTTTGGGCTGACTTTGGGTTTGATTACGAGCTTGGTTCCTTGGGAGATGTAAAACTGTAGAAGGTATCCTTGTATATCAAATATTACATTTCTCTTCTTAGTTGTATCGATTTAATAAGATACGTGCCCATAGTCTGTGGAACTCATGATACTTAGTGTTATCCCTTGTGGCGGGATGCAATTCCTCAAGTCGGCCATCTCAGTACTCGTTTAGCACCCTCACTCTGAGACTTAATCTGAAACGATCGTACGTGCTTAACAACCAAATCATCTCGTTATCAGCCGATTTGCGGAGTAGGCTGAAGCGGTCTCTAAGACTCCAGCGGCACCCAGGGATCGGCTCCGTCCTGTACTGAGGATTTCCTGCGGTGGTGCATTAAGCTTGGGGCTCCGTCCTCGTCGTGCATGCGTGATCGTCTTTGCGGGCGGACTCCTTCTTTGATGAAGTTTCCTGCCCGAGTTCTATCATCACTTCACGCTGCCCCAGCGAGACCTCGCCATGGTAACGAGGGGTTCTTCGAGATAGAGAACATAAGTGCTGATTATGCGCCCGACCCGCGATAAGAAACTTGTGACAATTTTTTAAACAGTCCACGTCTATCTTCAGTGACTTCAAACGTTGATCTTTATACATATGATTTCAAACTTTCTGCGATCCTTGTTTGATGAACGATAGATGGTAAGCTCGGCTTTACGTACGTCACAACCCCGATGAAGTGAGAGGCAAGCATAAGCGGCTAGTTCACACGAATAGCCAGAATGGAGAGTAGTAGAAATTCCTGTTGAACCCGGGCCAAGGCGGCCTTGGCGTAGTAGGCGAAAGCCTGCGCGCCATGAGTCACGATACCATGCGGCTCCACGTCGATTTTTGTAAATATTAAGTGTCAGCCAGGATCTTTGATTCATCGAATGTTTCTACGAGGCATCACGAATTTAGTTGGAAGGGAAATGGCACTGTTTTGTGAGAAGGAAATTCAGTTTCTTGCAAGGTATCCCATAATCCTCCGATTTCGTCCTTCACCGCCCTTCTGGCGGATGAGCTCTTGATGAGTTTTGAACCTGCGCTCCCACATTTGTTCCTTGCTTCTAGTTGAGGGTGATTTGGCGTTCGTTCAAGAAGCGCCTCTGAGCGTAACACGTTTCCCCCTCAGCCAGAATAGCAATTAGTCCATACTTACGGCTTGGCCCAGACTACGCACACTTACGATCTTTGCGGGGAATGTCGCGACGAAGTTGATGCGAAAGATTCTGGCCTTTGGGTTTATCGTGTCTCTGTTGATGTTGTATTTGCACATTAGCTCGATTCTTAGACGGTATTTGGTTGTGGCGAGCGCTTCCGCCGTTTGTATTAACACATCGTTTCCCGCGATCCCCGGTCTCTTTGTTCATATCCTGGCTGAATCCGCATCCTCGGTGGATTAGTGTTACTCTGTTAGTGTTCGCTTGTGCATCGATGGCCCGAGAATCGATTATATTTATAGAAAGAATTATGCGTTCCACAGGCGCCAATGATGATGCCTTTTAACGGTAGTTTTGTAAAATTAATGCCCAGTCATTGGTGGACGAAAATAGCTAGTAAATTTGAAAGCTGGAGGATCTTTGGATCGTTTGAAATTTAGTAGGATCGCTGCAATGTTGATCACGGGCTGGATGCGGCACGTTCTGGCCCGAAGGAGGAAGGCGGTGGGAGAGGGCTTCCTTGGGGCCGCTCACATTTCAAGTCGATTCTTTACGGGAGAAAGAGTGAATGTTTGGGTGCTTGGTAGCCTACCTTTCGATGTTGGGCAAGCATTTTATGTTATAATGGATATTCCATCATTGGGCCGATGATTAGGGGTTTAACTAAGTTTGGAGGATGAGTTTCTCATGTAGTCCGTAGGTGTAATGGATTAGTCAAGGGTTTATTTGAATAATCCACTCCTTCGCTTATTAGGAGGTATCAACCTCTTTGGCCTTGTTGCTTTTCCTTCCCTTTGTAATAGGACTTGATTGGACGAATAGGACATCTTTTAGGGTATATTCTATCTTATTATTTATAAGGAATATCGTTTGGTAGCCATGTAGGCCTTCACATTCTGCAAATCATGTGGGCTTTAACAGACCCGGACCGCTGTTAATTTTGTTATAGAAGGACATGGGCGGGGCATGGACCCCATTGCTTTATCGGGCTGGCGAGTGGGATATCTGGTCCAATTCTATTCCCCCATCAAATTCCAATATCAACCACATACAGTATGTGCCAAATTGACACCTTGTTGAAAAATCTTCCTCAGGAGTGTGTCCATAGAAGAAAGAAAAATAAAATGTCCACTACCAATAATTTATAAATTTACAAATGGGACAAATCATGTACTCCCTATCTATCTAAATATTTTTATTAATGATTTATTTGCAATTCATTTAAATTAAGTTGTCAACATTTGGTAGTCTAAAAATATAGATTTCCTTACTAAAATATATCATTATACTATGCAACCATGCTGTGCTAGAAGTACGACAAATAATCATGTGGATTAAAAATTTACAAAATACATATATAGTCATGAGAAGGAAACCAGCTCAGGAGAATATAGTCATGAAATTGTACATATAGTGTTTAATTTATAATATGATATTTTGGACTTCAAGCATGAGGTGTATAGGAAGTAAGATGTTCCTAGAAAAGTAATAAATCAAATATATTCCCAACTTATCATTTCGAGCCTTAATAATACATATACATATATACATATATATATATATATATATATATATATATATATATATATATATATATATATATATGGTCCCCGATTTAATAATTTATATATATAGGTTTGTAATTAATCAACCATGTGTGGCCTTTTAAACTCCACCAAGCCTAATGTAAGTCATTAGATCAGCGAAAATAAAAATAAGAAATTAAAGGAGGAAACCAATTTAAAATAATAAACAAAAATAAATCAATTATTTAACGACTACTTTGATTGTATTCCTTAATCAGTAATCTTAAATGATCCTCTAAGTCTCTACCTTGATTCTGAAGATGGAGTTGATGATAAGCGATGCCGTAGGTTGATGCGATGACGATCGAATAAGTAGATCTAAGATGTAGTGGTGAATTACTAAAGTTTATGATGAAGACCTGATGAAGTTGACAAATAGGATCATCGAATTACCTATATTTAGATCTTCTTAACCCATTGAATCTGATGAAGAGTTTGTTCGTATAAGTCCTCTAGTTATCGGTGATTGCAGGATGCGCGAGTAGGAAGATAGTCGGATAAGCGAATCGGGTGTCTTAGTCTTTGCGAGGTGCACACGTGAATCTAATGGAGAAAACTCTTTATCCAATAGATGAGGGCACGTCTGTGAAATTCCTCTCAGTGTAGATTACAAATGCAAATTCCTTAATAATTTCATAATATTAGATGATACTCAGTCGAAGATCGCTATAAATCTTACAATGGCGGTCTTTGAAGATCTTCCTCAATAGTCCGCTTCCAATGCGGAACAAACAATCTTTCGGGTTAATTAAAATCCAGCCATTCTCTTCTATTATGACCTTACTCTGAGTCACCTAAATCAAGTCTCTCAAATGTTGAACCTTTCTCAAAATCAGAGAACTTCACCCTTAGCTTGGTGTGCTCGTCAATGGGTGATGAAGCTATGACCATTTCTATATCTTTGATGTAAGACATCAAGCTCTAATATCGTTGATGAACTCTGACAATGCACGTATTGACGATAGAATGGCGACAGAAGTTGCAAATCACGGTGGTGAGCTGCAGCAAAAGGTGCTATCTACGGCGCTCCTAATGACAAATAGTCATGATCTTCCCATTGTAATAGCTTTTGTTCTGTTTCTGTTTGGTTGATGGAAAATGGTAAGAAAGTTGCCAAAGAAAATGTTGTTTTAATCCTATCATTTCCCTCAATGATCAGAAAAAGTCATGGTAAAAGAAAAAGTTGTTTGTATTACCACGTTTCAAGGAATGGTAAAGGATAATATTGTTTTTGATATCTGATTCACTCAATGAGTCCCTAAAAAAGTCATGGTAATGATGCTCTGAAAGTCATCACAATGATATCTCTACACAAAAATCATATTTAAGTCCTCTAACTCCCACATCCAAAGCTAAAAACATTTCATCATCCTCTTGTCGGATGCATCCAGGCGGCAACCTAGAGATTCTGACTATCATGTTTGTCTCAATGTGGCATGCCTAAATCTCCCCCACGTCTGTGTATGGAATACCCTGCTCATCATCCTCCTACTACCTTACTAGAGTGTCCTTCCTCCACTCCAAAAAATTCTCGTCTTCGGACCTCCCCAAGGCACTCATGATGCTCCAAAATAAAAAATGTATTCAAAATAAATTAATATAATAGATAATATTAATATTTAGGAAACTCAAAATATATAAGATAGTGAAATTATTAAATTCACTATTTGTTTTCAATTATTAGTATCTTTTATTTTAGTTAATATAATAAAAATTTACTTTATTTTGTACTAAAAAATTAATAAATAGCAAAAATTAATATTTACACAAAATATATAAAAGACTTATATTAAAAAAACAAATCTAAGCTAAAGTGTTATTTTTATTTTAAGGGAAAATTTTAAAAAATTTTTTAATTCATGAAAATTAAAAATGTTTTCAAATATAATATTTCTGTATTATTTAAAAACAAATAATATCATATTTTATTTATTCTTTAGTGAAAATATTATTTGATTTGTTACAACAAGACTCACAGACATTCTATTCAAGCTGTTTGCTTTTTTTCCCTCGGTAATTTTACTATTATATTGAATTATCCACTAAAATAAATTGATTTAAATTTCAAGTAATTATTTGAATATAAAGAATCACTATGAAAATCCTAATTAATTAGATCTATACCATATATATCAAATATATATTTGTTTATTAAATAATAAACAATAAAGTAGTCGTATAATCATATTCATTATGATTAATTATTCCTATGTAAAGTCAATCAATAATACTTACTAATTAATCTTATATTTTATTATTAGTATTAATATGAAAGTTTTTTTGTCTTTAAAAGTTAAAGTGAAATATTTCTCTTACATGTTTATTGACTTTACTCGATTAATTATAAAGCCCCAGATTGTGTCTTTTCCTTTCTTTAGTGAAATGAAAATGTACAGGCTTGTGCATGTCATCTTGCATCTGGTGTTTCAGTGGGGAGAAGGAGAAAAGAGGAGAAAGAAGAGAAGGGAAAATAATAAACTGAAAGCGTGTGGGAGAGGAGATAACTCTATTCATATGAAACTAAAGTGGTTCTTCCCCAGCAGCTCTATGGCGTATTATTAGCGTTTCTCTTGAACTTAAATACAGCTAACTCTGTTAATGACTTATCATTTATCTCAACCTACCCCAATAACGTGCTATTCAGTCATTTGATGTAATACTCACATACATATATTATATATTTATATATTATATATTTATATATTTATATATTATATTTATATATTTATATATTTATATCATAGATATTATTAGTACTCTTATCATGCAAATTTACCTATGATAAACTGCATGAAAAGACAAGAATTGTTTTATTGTATTTTAAATCAAATTTAAAACGTTTAAATGATCACTTATTATTCTTGTTTTTTAAAGTGAAAAAAGAAAAATTCTTAATTGACTCACTAATAAAAAAGCGAGGTCTGTAAATCTGGTCTAGATCTATTAATTGAAGATTCCACTATTTGGGAGTGATGATCTGATTCTCATGAGTCCTCTAGAGTTGAAGGTCTTTATTAATAGTTCAGAACAAACAAATAAATCAATCATTCATCAAATCAAGATCTTGTGGGGACAGTAACACTTGTAAGACATATTATTACGTATTAAATAACTAAAAATTATCGAATCAAATGAGTGGGGTGTGACAATGATTAATCAAGTAATGGATGCCAAGAATAAACAACAATGATAGTATGAATTACATATTTAATAAATAGTAAATAACATTAGCCAAATGTGGGAAAGGTTATTCTTACCTTGTGAATAAAAGCTCTGTCTGTAGAAAACAAGTTAGATAACAAATATAGAAATACTCATGATTAAAATATAAAACCAGTTATAAACAAAATTAAACTATTCCCAATGAAGGGATGTATTAGATATAGGGTCCCCCTACAATTAGTTTATTTAACAATAAATTAACTCTATATACTTCTACTTTGTTAGATTATAAAGTAAAATTTCTTTAGATAAAACAAGTAAAAAGTAACAAGTAAAATAGAATTTAATAAATTGAGAGTATAATAATAGTAAATATAATAACAATAATAACAGTAAAAAACAATAAAAGTTAACTAAGATAAAACATTAAAATGAGTTGACATTGTAAGACATGAAATTTGTTTCATGAGCCTAAAATTGCATGATTAGAGAAATGATGGGAAGCAGACGATCGAATAGTACCAAATCACTAAGAAAAATCATTCAAGCATTGATGAATAATTAAATGAGGAAGGACACGATTAAATGAGAAAGGACAAGATGTAGTGGTTGTTGTCTTCTTCCCGAATGAAAGGGAGCCAAAAGGCAGAGAGAACTTGGTTCACGGTGAGGTGCAAATTTGTGATTTTCTAGTAAAGAGAGAGTGTATCTTATCTCTGGAGTTCAACCCGATCAGCCGTGAGTGCCGAGAACAAGAAGGAGAAGTTACTCTATCTTTTGAGCGAGCCATCTGCAGCGTGGAGCTCGGGTTTTGGGAGTTTAAGTGCAGCTTCAGGGGTAGAGGTTCATCTGCTTGGGTTTTACACTTTGTTTAAGTGTATATGATGTTGAGTTTAATGGCAGGGGCCGTGAGAGGCGTTTGTTGATCCCAAATCTTGTGGCAAGATTGTTGCCAATTTTGAAGCCCATGACACATTAAGAATCGATTGGGGCTGTTTAATTTTATTTCGCAAATTATGAAATGGTGTATTATGATATGTATGAAATTTGCAGAAGCTAATTTGTAGATCAGGGTTCTGAAGTGCAGATGTTTGTTGATTTGCGAAATGAGCGGTTACCGAGGAGGGTTTCTATGCGTTAGTAGTGATACAAAATAATTTACGAAGTTGTATTGAATTCTGTATCTTGCATTCCCATATGCAATTAGGAACCCTAGAACAATTGGGTGAAATTCATGAAGTGGTTTATTGAAGAGTGGTTCGGAGGGTTGACTAATAATAATAATGATCGGAAGTGTCATTTATGATATCGGAGGGTAGTCATATAAAATATTAATCGTCGAACTATTGATTCTCTCCTTGGAGAGGATTGTCACTACAAGATCATGGTGTCGGTCCACTACTAATATAGGAGGATTTGTCCATAAATTAAAAATAAATATTTTGTTTGAAAATAATGTTTCTCATCGTAAGCAGGTAAGTGTGAGGGAGTCGGTAGGACTAAAGGGTATAAGTTGATCATGTAGGCATTCAAGTAGGATCTTTACCAGATGTGTGTTTTCATTTCAATATTCCATACTATTACACTTAGGTGAAGGCCAAGCCAATTTAGGGTGATTCCCTCTTTGGGCATTAACTCACCTGTCGAAATTATGCTCTTCGGGTTCGGGAGCGTACGAGAGCGGCTCATCTTAGAGCGATTTAAAGAAAGGCAGGTTGTGGCTTTGGTGTTATATTGTATACATGTATTAAATTTTTGAATTTTAATATATGTTTATGGAAATGAATTATTAACTCTTGAAACCATGAGATATATATTTAGTTTGGATGTATTGTGATAGTATTGGTTTATGGGCCTAAAAGTAGTTTTTACCTCATGTGATTGATGTGACGGAGTTATGTATGGGTAGAGCTCATCGTACAAAGGAGCTGCCGATGTTAGTGATGGGTCGGATTACAGCGTTAAAGCGCA
This sequence comes from Tetrastigma voinierianum, assembly GCA_016808115.1. Lineage (NCBI taxonomy): Eukaryota > Viridiplantae > Streptophyta > Magnoliopsida > Vitales > Vitaceae > Tetrastigma > Tetrastigma voinierianum. The sequence continues at coordinate 11,996 of JAEQBH010007074.1, forward strand.
GGTATTCGTGGATTGACGGTGGTCAGCTGAAGACTGCGAGTTTTAGAGGCGTTAGAGCATACTTTCGTTAGTTAATTACTTAGAAGCCTGAGTACCGCGACCTGAAAGTTGGTAGGTAAATTATTTGTTTTATATGCCAACAATCATATAATTTTGAAGAATAGTATGAGTGTGCTGTGTGATAGTGGAAAATCAAGAAACAAAATTTATATGCATTATTATACTGGAACAAAAATATATACATGGAGAGCAGAGGAATGTCTAAAAGGAATGAAGGAAAGTAAATATATCATGATAAAAAAGTGATAAGGTAAGTACATATGCATGAGTTAAATAAATAAAATAATGATGAATATTAAAAGCAATTAATGATGAATCTTTGAAACAAAAACAAATATTTAAATAATTAAAAATAAAACCTTAGAACCTGTGTAAGAATGAGTAAGCAAAATGAAAAAAAATGAAAATATGATTGGAGCATGAAATCATAAAATTAAGAATGAAAACTGAAAATAACATAAAAATCAACACAAACAACAATCTCACTTAAATCTAACTAATATACGTAGAAAAAAACATGTGCAAGAAAAATATTTTCAATTTAAAATGATATTTATAAAATTATTTACTATAAAATATAAGTTGTAAATGTAAAGTTATAATTGTAAATATACTTTCATTAAATATAGGAACTGAAGAAAAGACATTTAAAAATAAAATAAGTTAACTATTTTGACTTACTACTTAAGGTATTTTAACTTTAAAATTGATAAATTATTTGATCAAACACATAATAAGTATTTGGTAAAATTTAATACTTATTATAATAACTTCAATTGACTTTAAGTTAAATTGTGTTTTAGTTGATATACTTATTACTTATTTTTATTTTAAGTATTAAAGTCATTGTAAACCTATCATTTTATCATATTAGCATACTTTCTAAAATCTACTATCTCATCCATATGTTACTTCATTATAAATTTAGAAATACTATTTTGATTTCTTGGTACATACTCTTGGAGGATAGTTATGGAAATCAACTCATTATTTTATTTTATACGTACACCTCTTGATGGATAGCTATGGAACTCTTGTTATTGACTTATGAATTCTAATTTAGAATCCTCTAATTTTATTTAAGCTTTTATATTTCAATTTATTTTAGAATTTGAAATTTTATTTTATAAGAAAAATTTGTAATTCAAATTTATGGATAAATTTTTGGATCATGACGATCAATATATTGAGAATCCTAATTTAATAATAAAGAAAACGGATAATTATAAATAAATAAATTTGAAAAAGATTAACTTTAGAAAGTAACTATAATAATATTACTATTTAGTATAATGAAAATTAAATATGGCAAAGTAAAATCTATTATAATTATTTATACTTGAAATCGACTTATTTGTTATTAAACATATTGTTAAATAAAAATAAATATACAATATAAATTTTAGTGAATTGATATTCAATCTTCACAAATAAATATGAACTTTTCATTTTTTAGAAATTAATTCTAAAATTTAAAAATAATTCACTCCCGTGAATATTTATTAAATTACTAAATTAGGATTTATTTGTATTATAATATATTAGTTTAGGTTTAAGATTATAAGAATAGAGTTATTATATATTTCGTTTATATAAACTAAAAATTAAAATTTTTTAAGTTATATAAGATTATATAAAAATACTAGGATGAATTTGAGACCGGTTCCACACCCTTACCATGCACGGAATACATCCCATCAATAACTTCCATCCCTTTCTACTGTATCTCTTAAAATTACAATGGGTTGTTGTATCTCTTAAAATTAAATTATAACCCATTACCACGAATACGATTATTAGGTTCTCGAGAAAAATCCTTGTATTTGTGACCTATACACCTCCTTTATCATGAACCATTACTCCTCACGTCATACTTTTTATGATTTTTTTAGTGTTTGCTCTTGTTTCCCATTGCGATCTCGCACCAATTGTAGGGTGAGGGCTTCCCTCTGACGATTTGGGCACAAGAGATCTGGCCCATTGGCTAGGGGTTTTTAGGTAGCTTTGACATTTTGGGATAAGGTCTGAAGGCTTGTTGAGGAAGATATGGCAACAAATGAAGTATTTTTAGGTAGGAGATGTGTAAAAGTTAGCATTAACGAGGGGAGTTGTGGGAGTTTAAAGAGAGGGGGCAGGTTGTGAGAGACAACAAGAGAAGTGGAGTGGAATGGAGGAAAGCAAGGAGAAAGATTCAAGAGTACGGAAAATGGGGCTTTCGGGTAGCGTGATGGTTCGTTCATTTCAGTATCATCACTTTTCTTCTAACCTCATGCTGAATATTGGAGTGTTGCTTGTTGTTTGGTGTGACTAGCTAAGTAGTAAGATTATTTAAGTGAATCACAGTTGTTACATACTTTCCATGTTTTAGTCTCTTTGTTTCCGCTGGGATTAAATGATGTGGTACCCACCTCTGATACTTAAGACGCATGATTGATGCCTCTGAACTTGATTTTTTACACCCGTCTAGAAATACCAGTTATGAGGTGCTTTAAATTTTTGAAATTCACTTTTTTTGATAAAGGTGATCAGATGCTTACTGTGGGCACAAGACTACCTATCAGATTGATGCATTATTTGAAGTGTTGCAATGGTTTCAGATGATAATTCTTGCCGTGCAATATTGAAGGAGGTATTTCATGCAGTGCCTTGCACAAGCTATTGAAGTACCATCCAAAACCCCATGGAACAACCATTGGTAGCTTGAAGATCTTCCCTGTATCATCATATCACTCCATGCCTGAACCTAAATTCATGGATATCTCCGTGATAAGCATCATGGCCATCTTGTGCCAAGTGACGAAAGCGCCTCAAGTTAAAAGTGAAAGGTATATGCATCGTGGCCATCCCATTCCCATACTTGATGACATCTAAAATTGATTTTCTAATTCGTACAATGAGGATCAAAGGGAGTTTTCCCACCGAATTTCCGTACTGCACATCCGGCCACATTTTGTATATGTCTTTATGTATCTTGTTTTTATAGTTTCATTTATTTTTACCTAGTTTCATTTCAGACTCATTTTATTATTTATAAAAACTCGAATGTCCTATCTTTATTATTATACTTTTATTGAATGGCATAGGGATTTAATTTTTCCAAGGAAGTTTTCAAGTTTAGGAGAACACTTTGGATGATTGTAAAGATCCATTAAAACCTTAAATTATAAATATAATGAAGAACAAAGAGGGGTTTAAATTTGAATCCATATTTAAATTTTTAGTGGGATGAACACAAAATGGGGTCACTCAATGAAATTTATCCTTATTGGAGCATTATTTTATTGATGCCTAATTGAAACTAATAGGGCTTCCTTCTAAGATGTTATCATTGGTATGGGTCATATATTAAAATCAGGCCTGTTAGAGTGTCTCATAATGCATATAAATAACTGAGATAAATACGCATATAAATAATTGAGCAAAATTGATCATAATAATAATGGGAAATGTGGGGCAAGAGGACAATAGAGAAAGAGAGTATTATTCCTTTATCAATCTGCGATAATATAATGACTATCCATCAAGTAAAACATATGAAGATTGAAAACAAGAGCTTGAATTTTCAATTTTCATTTTCTTATTTACTAGAAAATTGAAGTGGTGTGTGATGATAGATGAGTCCCCTACCCTACCATGCAACTGAAGTTTCTTAACAGCATGGTCTTTGGAGAACCAATGTGCTGGACTAGGATTTTGTTGAGAATAGTTTAAGTATCTTGCATCATTCTCCCACGTGCTGGTATAAACCACGTGCATGGCCACCTTTCTGTGCCATACCAATGTCGAGTACGTAGACCATAACCCACTCGCTATTACTACATATAGAAACCAATCATAACATTGTTCACTGCTTCAAAAGGGTTACTCCACATTACAAAAGAAAGGCTGCGACACATTGTTCACTGCTTCAAAGGGGTACTCCACCTTACAAAAGAAAGCCTACAACCTTGGGACCAAATTGGTCACTCAATATGTTTTAGGCTGGGTTCGTAAACACTGGGAGCTGGTTCAAGCAAGTTGGGAATTTAGTGAAGCTGTTCAAGTGCAATTTTATATGATGAGCCCTATGCTTTGAAGGCCACGTACAGTTGGATGGACAAGGCCAAGATCACCATAAATCACATGTACTGGGAAGTTGTTTCATATTTTCGTGTCTCTTCTATATCCATGTGTAATATATGTAGCTTCTTTTGTCAAGAACCTTTAGTTAGAGCTGGTTTGTCGCCCAAAAAAAAACAGCTCATATAAAAGCTCTACCAATGTCAATAGACTTGAATGTTTTTCTGTGTGCCATGTTTTCTATGAAAAAATCATGCTATCATGAATGGTGGATCTCCCTTGTCCACAAACAATATTGTTGAAACCCAACAAGTTTATAGTGCATGAGCCTTGAAGAAAGCAAGGATTTCATCCCGCTTGGCTTAATTAACACTCCGAAACAAATCATAATTGAAAAGCATGGAAACCCAACTCAAAGCTCACAATTCTAAACAAATCATAATTGTAAAGCATGGAAACCCTACTGATTAGTGCCAAAAAATTCTATTTTTGTAGGTTTTGAGCAATTAATTTTAGCCCTAATTTTTATGTAATAATAAACTGAATTAACATGAAGGCCAGATCGGCATTTTGTTACTAAATTTTGTTTTTAATCGTTCCGAGCATGACGATTCCGACTCAAAACTAGCTTTGAGATATGAAATCAGACCGGGAAGGAGATTGCAACCGCATAAATTTGTTAAAAACCGATGCGGTGTAAATTTGGAACACGTGATGCTAAATTTTTGCACAAGCGCAGACTTGAACTGCGAAATTTATCACTACGGGAATTTCACGCCGGTGCGAAATTTCGAACTAGTGCGGAATTTTCGCACTTGTGTGGAATTGGCAATCGGTGCTTAATTTCAGACTGTGCAGAAATTTAATCGTGCGAACTATGGCACCAAGTCCACTTTTATACTGTCATTTTGATTTTCTAAGACAAATGGGCCATGCCTCCTCCAAAATATTAGTTTGTTGTTTTGTTTTTCTGTCTCCACTTTTGCCCTCCGTGTATATGATCTTTAAGGTATATTGGTATTTAAACTGAGCTATATATAAAGCCTACTTGTGGACAATAGTTACTTTTGAACTTTGCCTTTGCCGAAAAAGAATGCACTGTAGTTCTCCAGCTTCAAATTTTCTATTCCAAGCATTTTTTTTAGTTGCTTATTTTAATTTATTTTATTTTATTTTTCTTGCTTTTCTAACATCCTTGAGAATGGTTATTAAACCCCCTCCATCCTTCAAGCTACGGAGGGCTACAAAATTACTTCTGGCTTCCTATATATTAGTATTTATTTATGTATTTTATAATAGGTTTAAATCTTTGATGTAACTTTGGTTAACCTTGTCAAGCTTTTATGCTTATTAGTCAGATTTTATTAGTGTTAATATGTAGGTAGATTTTGCAGATAGATTTCATTTATTTTATTTTGTGTCTAAACATCCTTGATTATGGTTGGGTAAATCCTTCTACCCTTGTGTGAGGTTTACTTGCATAGGTTTTGAGGCAAATGATCGCTATATCATATATTATTATTTATGTCTCGTATTTTTATAATAGGTTTAAACATCTTTGATGTACCTTGTTAACCTGTACTTGGCAAGCTTTTATGCTTATTAGTTGTACCGATTAGTTGTCGTAGGGTAGATTTAGAGATTGATTTTCATTTATTTAATTTTGGTTTCTCAAACATCCTTGAGTATGGTTATAAACTTCACCTTTTAAGTGGAGGGTATGGGCTAGGGTTTCTGGTGTCAAACGACGGTTCTCTTATATTAGTATTCATTTTCTGTATATCTTATAATAGGTTTAAATCTATTTGATGTACCTTGGTTAACCTGTACTTCGCAAGCTTTTATGCTTATTAGTTGTCATTTATTAGTTAATGTAGGGTAGATTTTTAGGGGATAGATTTTCATTTATTTTATTTTCTTTAATTACATAAATCCTCTATCCTTAGGAGGCTACAAATGGTGTCAAATGACTGCTCTCATATTAGTATTATGTCTCAGATTTATAATATGTTTAAATCTGCATGTACATTGGTTAACTCCAGACTTGCAAGCTTTAGTGCTTATTAGTTGTCATTTATTGTTAATGTAGGGTAGATTTTAGGAGATGATTTTCATTTATTTTATTTTTCTCGTTTCTAAACATCCTTGAGGAGTCACAAAACCCCGCCATCGCTCAAGAGGAGGGCTACCGGCTGTGGTTTCAGGTAAATGACGATTCTCATATATTAGTATTTATGTCGTATTTTTGGTAATATATTTAAATCTCTCTTTGATTACTCTTCGTTAGTCCTATACTTAAAAGCTTATGCTATTAGTTGTCATTTATTGCTAATGTAGGGTGATTTTTAGGAGATAGATTACTCCGTCCCGGAACATTTATGTCCATTAAAATGCTATATTTGAAAAGGAAAATTATTAGTGGTTCGCTTTGATAGCAAATGAAGAATGAATATAAATATAGGACTACCTCAACGATGGATAAGTCCACATTTCCTCAGAATAAAACTGCATTGCAGAATCTCCTATCTTCTCCTATCCAAGTATGGTGTCAAGCACAAGGTGGCCACCCCTTATCAGGGGACCAAGTCCTACTCTACGACTCCAAACTCCACCTTTTTCTGGGCAAGCTCAAATAAAGATGGATTAGACCATTCATCATTCATCAAGCATACCCTAATGGTTCAGTAGACTTGATCAACCTAAATGATAATAGAGTGTTCAAGGTCAATGGGCAGAGAGTGAAGCCTTATGCTGTGCAGCACACAGGGAGGAGAGTTCCCTCCTTGACCGTCCATGAATCCAAAAGGGCTACCTGAGAGGGAGTGATAACTCCAATTTTTAGTTGAATTTTGTTTTATAAATATTTATTTAATTATTTATTTATTTTTATTAGTTTTGTTTGTCATTTTCTTAACTTCCTTAATTTGGGCTTACTCTTCTTAGTAAATTTTCTAAATAACTCTTGCACATTCTTACAAGTTTTGCATTTTGTTGTGCAGTGTAGCAGAACGGCTTCACTCCCTCTCCATCTCCTCCCCTTATCCAGCATGGCTAGACCCGTGGAGGATACACTAGCTCCTGTGCTGCCCTCTCCACCCCGCCACTAGACATAGTCTCCTACTACAACTAATGTCGATCCCATGCTCCCATTCCTATCGCTCTCCCGTACACGCACCTGACAACACGAGGGCCGGTCTTCTACCATCTCCGACCGTCCGCATCCATCGTAGAGAGGGCCTCCAACATCGACCCCAAGCAGTCATCTACCCCAAGGTCACGGTCCCATTCGCACATGTCCAGGGCCAAACATGACCCTTCCCCCGCATCGGGCCCCCTCGCTCTCTATCATTCGGCGCTCATCAAGGCCCCATTATAGGCAATTCAGATTTAGTGATTACAGAAAGATTGCACTGCGAGACATATTATGATCTTCCCGCCTTTGTTGCAGATCCCGAGCTTAGGGATTCCATGAGGAGGTGCGCCGTAATTCTCGGGAGGGCTTCTTATGACTCCGCGAGCGCCACCCCCGGGTGGTCATCAGTTCACCATACTATGACATCCGTGAGAGTGCCTAATCCTACCGTTATCCACTTCGATTGATGGCCGCGAGGGACACACTACAAGTCGTCGATATTGCCCGCATTCCATTTCCCCCCGTCGCTCTCCACCTAACTTGCTAATTACGTGCTATGCCCAAACCCTGCCTAGAGAGATGGCCTTATATCCGTGAGACGTAATACAGGTCCTCTTCCGAGGCAGCTTCCTCCGAGCATGCTCCTTATCGACCATGTACTGCGATCTAACATCTTTCCACCCCAGCATATTGTGTAGCAAAGAGGAGATATCCTGGAAGCTCTATACCGCATTTATGAGGGTTATTGGTTCAACCTTGCCAAGCTCTTCATGACATCCTTGCTCCACTTTGAGGACAAGGTTCACCGTCGAAACCTGACCCGAGTTGAGGCCATACCCCTCCTATTCCCGAGGCTGCTTTGCCAAATATTAGAGCATTTGGGTTTTCTTTGACGAGTCATCGAGCAATCGCCGTAGTTTGGCGAGGACATCGTTATTTCTTGACAGTGGCCACGGTCGCCTCCGTGCCTGGGATCTCTCACCTCAGACGTAGCCGAACATAGTGGTTAACCATCCAAAGATAAGATGGGCAGAGGAGCCTCAGATTGCAGTCACAAAGAATCACCATCAATCCCCCCAGACTTCCAGCCTCCATAAAGAACAGAGGGACCTAGTACATCAGCTGCACCACCACCTAGTACATCAGCTGCACCACCACCACTGCAGCATATCTCCATATCCACCCGAGATTTTCTCGTCATTATGGATGCAGTCCGCTCCTTCTCAGCCACGTCAGCATCGTTTACGGCTGCCCAGACAGCTTTAGCAGAGAGGATGGCACGCACAGAGGCCGCCCATACAGCTTTAGCAGAGAGGATGGCACGCACAGAGGCCGCCGTCGAACAAAACCACGCCATCCTCATGCAGTTGCAGTGTCACATGGGCCTGCCTCCTATTCCACCATCAGTACCTACCTTTTCAGCAGCAGCATCAGATTTACCTCCACCTCCCCCTACAGCACCTCAGCCTGCCCCGGGTGAGGATAACCTTCCATCGACTGCACACCACTGAGGAGGTATCATTTCCTTCTATAGCTTTCCAATCCGAACCTCTTATTATTCTGGAAAATATGACATTTTATCAGAGAGAGTTAATAAGGAAATTACTTTTATACTTATGCTTTTGTTACTATTTTGAGCAAGCATATTTTGTGTTATTCAGTGGCTTGTTGTTTGTCTTGTTTGTGAAGTTGTTAGTTGTTTTCTCCTTGTTAAGCTATCATTTGGAGCCCATATTTTGACTTTTTGATTTTGTTTTCTCTCCACTTTTGCCCTTATAATGCCTTTTTGAGGGTATGTTGGTATTTTACCTCATTTGGAGCATTATATAAGCTCAAACTTGTAGACAAAAAGGGACTTTTTGAAATTTTAAATTTTGTGAAAACAAAGCACTGTAAGTTCTCCAAATTTTTCTTTTCTTGCATTTTTTTTCTTTGCTTTTCATTTATTTTATTTTCGTTTTAAACATCGGATGGTTGGCTAAACCCTCCATCGAGGGCTACTGGGCTAGGGTTTTGAGGTAAAATGACTCTGCTTCTCATATATTTAATGTAAGTATTGATGGGTATTTATGTTTCTATTTATGATAGGTTTAAATCTCTTTGATGTACCTTGGTTAACCTGTACTTGGCAAGCTTTTAGGGTTGTATGCTTATTGCTAGATCCAATGAGATTTATTAGTTATCATTTATTAGTTAATGTAGGGTATATTGTTTGGAGATAGATTTTCATTGCCTGAGAACATTTATGTCTAATAAATGCTATATTTCAAAAGGAATATTATTAGGATTCAGTTTTGATAGTTAAATGAAGCTTCGGTTCGAGAAATGACTATAGGTCATCCTCCCTAACGCAAGGAAAAGGACCCGAGAACCTCTCATTTGCCTTAGGACCTTAACCCTAGTAGCCCAATGCTTCAAGAAGGTCTTTTTATATTTTTCTTTAATTTATTTCCAGTTTTCTACCATCAAACCCACTATTTTTACAAAACCCCAAAATCCAAATTCATTTCACCATTTTAGCCTTAACTGTAAATCATTTGTGCGAAGAAAACCCATCCCGAGTTCGACCCTGAACCATTATACTACCACAAAGAGGCTATGCTACGACAAGTAGGAGGAATTTAGGTTTATAAATTTTGCTGATTTTAACAACCTATTACGACACTAATCACCTACCATATCATCAAAATCTACGGTCTTTCAACAAAGCTGGGTCCTATTTAGGATCAACAACTTGCCCAAGACCCGTAGTATCATCTTTTCGTACGCTTAGTCACGAAAGCAACAAAATCCGACTTATTATGAATCAAGAGGGAAGAATGGCCTCCCATGGCTTTCCTTAACAACCACTATTTATTATAAGGGTCTGCCATCATTTGGGCTGAATGACAGTTTTTTTTTGTACAAGAATGGCTTTCCCTCGACAAACGCTGTCTATTGTTGTTGTTGTTATTGTTATTATTATTAATTTATGTTATGTTATTTATTGTTATTATTATTTACTTGCTACATATTATTATTATAAGGGCCTCGAAAGCAAAGTCGAATATGCTAATCATCTTAAAGGTTTTCATCCCCAATATATATATATAGATGTGAAGTTTTCTTATATTTTTTTGTAGTTTTTTTTTTCAGCTTTTTTTTTTAAAATTATCTAGAAATTATTTAAATTCAATTCCATGTTAAAATATAAATTGAAGCCTCTTGAAAGTATATATATATATATATATATATGTATATATATGTATATATATATATATATATATATATATATATATATATATATATATATATATATATATAATATCATGTGAACATGCATTTAACTATTTAATATTTAATCATATAAATTAAGTAAAAGGTGAAAATGCCTTTTAGTTATTTTAGTACTTTTTTTAAAATGACAATAGTTCTATTAATATTATTCTATTAAAAATGATTTTCTAAAAAATTATTAAATTTTAATAAAAAGAAAATAAATAAGTATTTTTAATGGTCTTTTGGAGATAATCACTTACTATAATTCATAGTAACATATATCCCAAATATTAATCTTGTTTATGCCTAATTGCAAGAAGCACTAAAATTATTTGTAATCGTACAATTTTAAGAACTAAAGCTTTTTTAAATATTATAAAGACATTTTCGTGGAAGAATAAATTGTACAAAGTAAATAGAACTTAAAAAGGTGAAACAATATATCCTTTAATAAAACCTCAATTCATGTTGATATTATATTCTTTTAATAAAACCTAAAGTGATATTAACATTAATATAAATGATTAATATATAATCCAATAAGCTTTCATAAATAATTAATTAACCTCCTATTCACAAAATTTTTAAGGGCGAGTGTTGAAAAAAAAAATTAAAAGTAAAATTTTCAATATATATTAAACTCAATCTTTATAGACTTTAAAAATAATAGCTTGCTAAATTCACATATGAACATATTAACTAGATATAGACGTGTACAAAGTTTTTATAAATGTTGTATAATTATAAATCACTCCCAAATTTAGTAAATTCATGTGTTATTATTTTTTTTTCCACATACCTTGACATATATAAATATTAACTAATGGTGACTTATAAATTTTTTGTCAAGGTTCCATCATCCCAAATCATGGAACAACACAACAAGTTGTAAGTATGTCATTATTGCTTTGAAGTAAGTTGTATATGTCGTAATTGCTAATTTAATACACAATGTTGACATATATAGTCATATGTCAAGAATTGCATTTTTTCTTGTAGTGATTGTTCGATTCGCTTCTTTATAAATGTCACAACAGTTATAAATGTTTAAATTATAAGAAAGTCTCCAAATATTCTCTATTAAATTAATAATTAAACTAGGCGAATTATTTTTTTATTATAACAATTTATAACTACTTTAGAATCCCCATCAATCTCCAGGTTTGCAAACCATTGTATATTATAGCTAAAATACTATCTCTCAAAGCTCCACATTCTACAGTAATTATCGAAGCATTTTCTAAATGTCTACTTCTTGTCATCTTAATAATTCCATTAGAGTATCTAATAACTCATATTGAAGCACTTATATTATTAATCCTTGAACCATCAAAATTTAATTTGAATCTTTCATTAATTAGAGGTGTAATACCCCAAAATATGTCATAACAGTTTTATAACATGTTTAGGGTATAATATAAGTTAAATCAGAAATTTCGGGAAATAAAACGCGAAAATTTCGAAAACCCGGAATTTGTACAAGATACAAGGGTGAAAGTGTAATTTGTCAAAATGGGACACAAAGGTCATATGATTAGATGATTATAGGCTAAAGTTGTGACGCCCCAGTCCCGGGGTGTCCGTTGACTACCCGTCAACCCGCGGAAATCTACGTGTCTCACGTCGTGAGGCACGTACATGTGTAAAACGGCTCAATAATGCCCACACATCCATACAACCTAACATAAATTTTATACAAAAAGGGAATTTATTTTCAAGTGTTTTTGATTACAATTTACACAAAACTGGGTCTCATCATACTCATAAAATGTATATTTTATACAAAATGATTTTATTTACAATTGTCTTTGATTACAATTTATACAAAACTCGTCTTTGTTCGCACTTTACACAAAAACAAAAATACAATATAAGGCCAATTTGGCCATTTCTTCGCCTCTAAAACCCGGATGTGTCCCATCCCCAAGTACGTCTTCGGACCCTGAAAAATATAATCCCACGACGGGGTGAGCAAAGCCCAGTAGAGGAATTTTCCTACTTGGGTTACTCCCCACCTAAGTGCAATGCAATGGCACACCAAACATTCAACACATGCTAATATATCACTCATGCATATATTAACAAAATTAACACCATAAATCATGTTATTCAGTTTATAATAATAACATAAACTTAGCTCACATGGGCTAAGGCACAATCCGACAGTCCATCTTGGAACTGCCCGCAACTTCACACAAACATGCTATTTTTCTCATGGCAATAACACAATACCACACGATCACACAAATCACACCAACCCACGTGGACTCCGTCCAAATCCACACTGGGTGATTTATTCACTCATTCAAATCTGAATCAGACCACCCGCCCTCCAGCCTCAACAAATCCCCATCCATTACAGTTCTTAAACAAAAAGTGAAGCAAGTAGGAGAAAACCCCTACCTTCGAGCTTGTCAACTCCCCAATCCGTACTCCACATCGCAAATTTCTCGACGTTGTGGGTAGACTAACTTCGCTTCTCACTACCGAAGGTTTAGCCGACTCATCCGATCGTCAGAGATCTTAGAGAGAGTCTTAATTTTCTCTCTAAAACCCCCACCCCCCACCCGCCCGTCAAACAACCAGCCAGAAGAAATGAAAGTGGAGCAAGCATGACGCCTCTCCTAAAATTGGTATGCGCCGTCTCTCATTACTGGACTCCTCCAACCCACTTTATACGCGGGCTCCAACGTGAGCCATGGATTCTCACATGCGGTCCTCACGGTGACATGCAAATGGTCAGATTTATCTCCTCCACGTGGCAGCCCTCTAATCCCGCCACTGGGCATCCCCTTACCTTACTCACGGCCATCCGACACCCCACGCCAAAAAAACGTGAAATTCACCACCTCTAATCCAAACGAAATTCGACGTGGTAGCCAGATTTCACGAGACGACATTCCAACTGAAGTCCTGCTTTCACTATCCGAGATCTAGAAAATCTGATTTTCGACCGAAATTAACATTTTACCCTCCTTGCGAACTGGATTTTCCTGGTCTCACAAAAGTGTAGCATTAATAACTTGATTTGCAAATAGAGGAGAGATGGAGGACCAAAACACAATAAAAATAAAATCAAATAAGGATAAGACCAAAATAAATATCTCATTTTGGTATTTAGGGATAGACAAAAACGGATAGGGAGAAAAGAAGAGAGGAGAAGGGAAGAAGAAGAAGAAGAGGAGAAGAGAAGGAAGAAGAGAAGAAGATCAAAGGAATGGAAAAGTAAGGATGCTATGATTATAGTATGGAAAACGTCTCATAAACCAATTTTGATGAATTCCTTGGGTCTAAAATAACTCTATTTGGTACATCAAGTGATGTTTGCATCAGCTTTTAGACTAGATTGAGTTGTTTTTTGTTTGGTTTTGTGTTTGATTTGGGGTTGTATGGATGGATTCACAAATTTTTGAGATTTAGGAAACTCTCCTAACCCATTAATTGTGTAGGTAGGGGTTTTTCTCCTACTTGGTTTAATCCTTGTCTAAGGGCTAGTCAAATGGCATGGGTTATGTGAGGCCGTGAGTAGCCGTGTGAACCGTCCAAAGACTTTGGGACAATGTGATGGAAATTCCAAGACTGTTTTCGGACAAGGGACTGAATTTCGGACTAAGTAATTGTCCTTGTGTGCCATTTTTATGTGTTATGGCTAAAATGAATAACGCTATCGGCCCCGTTCGTCATTACACGCTCTTCGGGGCCCTTATAGATGGTCATCATGTCTCGCATAAATATAACGCCTTCGACCCTTATAGATGGTCATTGTCTCGCATAATGATAATAATGCATTCGACCCTTATAGACCACGCCAGACAAGTGAGTACAACGCCTTCGGGCCCTTATAGTTTCCTTTATCCACTTCTAAGGTTTATGCATGAATGAAACATAAAACAAATGACTTGAATATGACATATGAAATGATACGATATGATAAGAGAAGCATAGCACCGCTATGAGATGACAAGTATATTGTGACAAGAACATGAATCAAAGTGTAAAATGATAAGAAATAAAACATGGTATGATAAGTAAATATGAAATATGTATAAGCATGTTTAAATGATATGAAATGTTAGATGTTTATGCATGTATATAAAAGCGTGATGATCCGTGTTAGTGGTCGTCCACAAGTTTATTCCCACTAAGCGTAAAGTTTAGCATGGGTTTTCATCCGTGTAGGTGGGCAGCTGCAGGCAAGAAGGCCTCATTAGTCTCCAAGGTCAACACATGGTTAGATGCCCACCAAGACTTTTCGTCTATTTGGTATATGTAATATTCTTTTGTTGTCGAAACAATGTAAAGTTTCTTGTAAACAATGAACACTTTCATATATGGGAGTTTGTATATATTTTCTATAGAATCACATGTTAATATATTACAAGTTAAATGTTTAACATTATATGAATGAACAAACTTAAAGTCTATAAGTTTATAGTAAAAATAAAAAATAAAAAAAATGACACCCTCACTTGACACCGTGTGCCAAATTGGGGGCGTCATAGTTTAGTGGTATCAGAGCCTAGGTTTAGGCGTTTCTGGACAAGTTTTCAAACTTTCAGAGATTATGCATGTTAAGTAATGTCGACTCTCACATGTCCCGTGTTTTGTATAAGAATTATTCAAGAAGATGTTGAGAGTGTTAACCCAAGGGAATAAGAGTTATCAGCTTCTGAGCCTTTAGAAAGTAATGCAATCTAAGAGTCTAATAGTTTCATGAGAATATCACAGATTACGGCTCAGTATTGATACTTGACCGTTCCTTAAAGCTCCAATAAACACAAATAAAGACATTTATGGAGAATTCCATGTCTATATGATGAGTCAACGAAAGTCAATTTCATAGAGTGCTGGTATATTGAAAGAAGTAGATGCCTCCCAAACTAGAATATTACGGGCAATCTCACTATTACAAGTAAATGGCGCCTTATAATCAAGAACTGATGCTTAAAAGTCTAGGATTTCAACCTATGACATGGAAATCTTGTCAAGAGTTCGGGCAAAGTATGTTACTGCATATGTAGGAGTTAAAGTGGAAACAATTCTGAATATGAAGTAAAAGAACTTATCCGTGGGTCGAGTATGATAAAGAGTTCACTTCATCTCAAGAAATATAACGCCGTAATATCCCTCACCGAGGCATTTCATGTAGGCAATTTGAAGATGGACTACATGATTCCATTAAGAGGTGATTTAGCACCATGGACTCCCTCTCCAACGTGAACTTTTATCGCTAGTCCAAGCGCAATGAAGTGATAGAGGACTGGAAACCAAAGAAGAAAGAAAAGTTCAAAGAAGTGAATGATCAAAGATTTCCTCTATTTTATAGTAAAAGAGCTAGAGATGTTTAAGATGAGTTAAAATGTGGTTCAAATTCTTATAAGAGGTAGAAGACGTATACAACAAGATCTAGTGCGGGTAGAGGTGCTTCAAATTTGACAAAGAGAAATCCCTTGAGGTAATCTACCGCAAAGACGCATTCGGTGTTTGGTGTGTTATCGACAGGAGGGTGTTTTCTGTGGAAGCCTCGAGCATTTGATAGCATAAATGTCCCCCGAGAGTCGGGGATAATAGAAGTCAACAAGGAAGTGGCGTGAGGAAGACATATGGGGCACCACTTTCACTCACGATCGGTGTAGTTGTAGTGGCCATCTCAAAGATAGAGACGAGGAGGTATAGTTTCGTAGATAAGATCACGGCCCTATACCTATTAAAGACCAAGACGAGCATATGCTATGAAGGCTCGTGGGGATCAGGATGCTCCTGATGTTATAGCTAGTATATTTTCTTTATATTATATTGAGATGCATGCATTGATTGATCCTAGATCTACTTATTCATATGTGTGCATGGAGCATGTATTTGACAAAGTACCAGCGATGGAGAAATTAGCATATGACATGCATGTGACTAGTCCGTTGGGGCACAACGTTAGTGTGAATAGTGTATACTGAAATTACCCCATTGTTATACAAATAAGAGAGTTTCTTGCTGATTTGATAACCTTACCATTCCGAGAGTTTGACTTGATTCTGGGAATGGATTAGTTAACTAAACACCGAGCCATCGTTGATTGTGGACAAAAGACAATAGTGTTGAGATGCTCTGATCAGTTTGAGGTGATAATACAGGGCATTAGATCCAACGTAATGTCCAATGTGATCTCAACCAAGGGTATGGTGGAGATTGGCATTAAAGGATATGAGGTTTCTTAGCCTTGATACTCGGACTCAAAGAGTAGGTCAAGTTGATGTGGAAAAGATTCCGGAAGGGTAAGGAATTTCCTGCATGTGGTTCTAAGAGTTACCAAGTGTTCCCTTGAGAGGGAGGTGGACTTATCCATAGAAATTTGTGCCAGAATAGCCCCGTGTCTAGGGCACCTATTGTGGATGGTTCCTAAATGTGAGTCAAGGAGTTAAATGTTCAAATGCAAGAGCTTTTAGATAAAGGGCTCAGACGACCCATTGTTTCACCTCAAGTAACTTCCATTCTTATTTCCAGAAAAGAAAGATGGCACTCATGGATGTGCATCGATTATCGACAGATCAATAAGGTGACAATGAAAAAAAAGTACCCATTGCCGAGAATCGAATATCTTTTTTATCAGTTGAAAGGGGCGGGTGTCTTTTCGAAGATCGACCTACAATCTGGATATTATCAGTTGAGAGTAAAGGAAGTATGTCACGCCCGCCGGATCCCCGATTCGACCTGATTGGCGGATTCGAACCGAGTCCGGGGCGTGAGACTATCTATACTATATACTATATATTGAGACTCTCATTGACCCGTTTCTTTCGAGTCGCATCTATACCCGGGTATACAAACAATTTTTATTACAAAACATCGTAGATCATGGAAGCAGTGACCGCAGCACCTATCTCTAAGATGGCCTCGCTTGTCGCTGATGTAGAAACGTCCCGCCCTAGCTCTCTTCGGGGTACCTACACGGATTGAATAATTCCAGTATGTTTCTACGCTTTAGTGGGAACATAAGCATGGACAACCACCAATGGTGACCGTGACGTTTATACATATGCATTTCATATAATCCATATGATATATTTCATATACATTTGTAATGCTCTTATTCTATCATATACATTGTATTCAAAGATAATTTTTTGTACTTTTTTCTTGTGTTGGCTTAGTCAATACTTTCATATCATATCTTTATTTTTCAGATACGTGAATTTCATCTCATCTTCTATACTCGTAGAGTATAAGACTTATACTTCTTTACTATCATATCATATACTATCATATGTTTTCACATAGGCTTTCATGTGTTCCTTCATATACTATATTTTCATATACCTTTCTTTATCTACTTTCTATCATTTTCGTGTACTATACTTTGTACTTTCCATATAATCGTGACCATGTAACGTTCTTATACTATTTTCATATATCTATATTCATGTAATCGCTCATTCCTATAATCGCTTTCCCGTTATACTTTCATATGGCTTTCTTTTTATGTACTTGTATTACGTTTGTCATATACTTTCATATAATATTCATATACTGCGCTTTTTTATATACTATACTTTTTATATACCGATTCTTTCATATGCTTTTTCAGATAATTATGCTTTCATATACATTATATTTGTTCATATACTTTTCATGTACTATGTAACTTTTCATATACTGTCATATTGTACTTTACTTCTTGTTCTTGTAACTGCCTATACTTTTTATCGTATAGCAAAGAAGCATGCTTCTCATATCATATCATATACTTTTTACATTTCCTCACATATACTTTTCTTTCTTTTATGTTCATGCCTCACAATACCTTAGGAGTCGCGACACAGAAATAACTGGAGTACGTATTCGAATTATCACCCGTACGAGACAAAGGATCTTATCCGCATAAAAATTCGAAGGTACTATCACTGTACGAGACAGTGACCTATGCCATGTGCTATGTAGTGACCCTTTCGGGGCCACCGTGATCCAAACAAGATCTATGTCATCGACCCAAACGGGGCCTCGATATCTGGTTCGGCGTATATGCCGCAAAGAACTGTGATCTTCACTATAGGCATGCATATCTATCCTCTACTAAAAAGGTTCTGGGCGCATTAACCGCCTTTATTACGCTTTCTGCACATATCTCATAAGCATGAATAACTATTGTTATCATAATTGCTTATGCAATATATACTAATATTACTTTAATCAGACTGCTCTCATATCTCGTAGATTCATATATTACTTAGCTTCTCAAGTATTTCTCTATAATACATATATTCATATCTTTGCTATCATTTAGTTTTGTCTTCGTGATCATATATGTAATCCTATCATATATCATGAATGCATCAAAATTTTGTATTCATATATTTATATATATCTTTATATCATTTATGCATCATATCCTTACAAAGGCTTCTATCATGATTTAGCTATTCATGTACTTTCTATATTTCACATGTATGCTTTACTCATTCATATTCATATATGTACCTATCATTCATGTACATGTACTCATTCCCATGCTTTGTCATCTTTTGCTTATCTCTATCGCTCTTATCATTTATGCCTTCTATCATGTGTTCAGCATGTTCCATCTTATTCCTTTCTATGTCTATCATATATCTATCATTTACGTATTCCTGTCATGTCTTTATCTATTCATATATTTTCTATATTTCTATCATGTTCCTTCTATTCGTTTATGTATGACAATCATATGTTCACATCATATAATCTTATATTCATATGTGCCTATCATTCGTGTACTTTATACTATCATATCTTATGACATATCCTATCATATCTTATCATATCTTATGACTTATACCTATCATATCTTATGAGATATCCCTATACCTTTTTATACTTGTACATTTTACTTGTACTTACCGTGACTCGTCCTATCTCCTCAGAGAGTAAAGAACAGAGACTCTTCCGTTGATACCCGTAGGTATTTTCTTACCTATACTCTTTTACATATCAAATCTACATATGTCTCTATTTCTTGTTCATATCTATATCCTTTCTTACCAAGTATTTCATTTAACTTTAACTAAGGGATTAGTACACTTGGTACAACAATTCAGTTTTCAGACAAGATATGGGCACCAAATGCCATTAAATAACATATGGTTAGATTCTAGACTCAATGAGCTTTCCATAGAGTCCAAGAATACCCATAATGGGTTCTTAACGAAGGAATTAAGCAAGTTGCAAGCCGTGAAGAAAATCAGCAACTTACAGCAGCTGCAGCAGCCACTGGCTTTTGTCATTTTCGGGGATCTTAACTTCATATTTGACACTAGGTCTTTGTACTCATTTAAATCTAAGGTTCTAAGGGTTCTAACTAACCTGAATCACCCACCTCGGAGCAATCGAAACTCGCATATGACCTAGACGCGGACTACTCTATGTTCAAAATGTAACTTAATTTGGCTTAAACATAGTCCCACTTTGAGTGAATTTCTGGGCCACTTAGAGTCAGAATTTGACGATTCCTATTTCTAGATGTTTAGTTTTCCTTGAAGTCTAGTTTAATTAGCCACTTGAATCACTCAAATCGGATAATAAATGAGCAAGTTATGGCTAAAATACGAAAACTGGTCAAAATAAAGCAGGGTGTACCGCACCTATTCCGCACCTGTACCGGTACAGGTCCAAAGGTGTACCGGTACAGGTCTCCAAAAATGCCCAGAATGTGTGTTTTTCTTCCATTTTTCCATATGTTGATACCCAAATCAACTCTATACTTATCTTACACCAAAAACCTATCATGAATTCCTCCCAAAACAACTATAATATGGGTTATAACCCATACATAAACCAATTATAACTCAATTACTTGCTATTTAACTACAATCCTCTCCTCAAAAGTGAGGATTCCATACTTTTCAGGCCTTTAGAGTTTTACCAACCCTAATTTCAATACATCTTTGGTTTTGATGAAATCCTATCAAACCCTAGATTTGGAGCAAGCCATTAACCATACAAAACCAAAGATCCATACTCATAGTCATAGTTCCATACCTTTTTGGCTCCTCCATCTTCTTCCTCTTCTCTTCTTCTTCTCTTCCTCTTCCTCTTCTTCTTTCCTTTTTCCCTCTACTTCAGCTTGGTCTCTAAAAAATGAGAGACCAATCATTTTTATCCATGTTTTGTTAAGGCCATGCTCGCCTTTGCATTTTTAAGTTATTTTTCTCATTTTTGCTATTTAGCCTTTCTCATTCTTTTACTATTTCTATTCCATCTTTTCTAATTGCCTTGAATCCCATAACTTTCCTATTTACATTTCATTTTTAAACATTTCATATATTAACCTCAGTCTTTCCCTTTTATGACCACTTAGGGTCCTCAAGTGGTAAATTTTCACATATTTACCCTTGGCTTTATTATTAATTTCGGTTTGTTTTATTTCAAAATTTTGTCATTTATAATATACTGAACAAGTCCTTAAACTGTTAGGGATTTTTCAGAAACATAAAGGGATGTAAAAAAGACGGCATTTAGAACCCGATACTTAATTATTGATAGTTTTTTTGGTAATGCGCTTGGGTTGACTAATGCACCTAAGAACATTCATGGATTTAATGAATAGGTATTTCTAATCTAAGGGATCGCTTGTAGTGGTCTTTATCGATGACATCCTAGTGTATTCTAAGGATGCACATGAACACGAACAACATTTGCATCAGTCCTCGGCTTGCGGACGCCCCAAACCCTGGGGTCTTTTTTTTGTCCATGAATAATGACCCAAACAGCTGGGATCTGCACGCACACGCTGCACTGCAACAATGGGTCGCATGCACAGTGTGCATGCACTGCGTGCACATGGCGTGCGCAGGAGTGCGTGGTCGCCATACTGACCAGGCTACGCTGGTGCATTCTGAATCAACTAAATTTATATCCTAAACTTACCGTCGCCGGGCCAAGCTACCGCAGATAAGGCTCTGTGGTCGAACACGTGGCCGAGTTTTCTAGTGCCAAAATGATTTACATGAGGTTCAAAAATGGTGAATTTCCACTTGATTTCAGGATTTGGTAAAAACAAGGATTTTGACAGAACATTGAAATTAAAATGAAGAAAATAAGAAAGAATGCAGGTCTCCTCAAGTATCGTGGGATACTCCGGGCTATTTAGATCCGGACAACTGAGGGTTTCCAAGGTTCATTTCCTCGCGTTGGGGAGGATGACCTATAGTCATCTCCCGAACCAGATCTCCATTTAGCTATAAAACCTAACCCAAAATAATTATCCTTTTGAAAAATGGCATTCACCGAGCATCAATGGTCACCGGCAATGAAAAATGAGTCTCCTTGACTCACATTACAATGGCAATAAATGATAACTAATGAACAACACGAGATCTAGTGATAAGAACAAGTGAGCACTAAAAAGATTACCAAGTACCGACCATCCAACATGAATCGAAGGATCTAAACCAGCTTAAAAGCGAGAACACGCATCTACGTTGAGTACCAAGGAAAAAAGGGGGATCCTGAGTAGCCTTCAGATCCTGCACCCAGCAGCCTTCTGCTTCAAGGAGGAAGGGTTTTAGCCGCACATCCTCCGAGTTATCATCCTCGGAGGGTGTTTGGCTGCCTAGAAAGTGCCAAGAAAATGAGAGAAAATGAAGGAAAGTGGAGCAGAAGAGAAAAAGCGGGAGACGAGAGAGCTGAAAGCTTCTCCCAAAAATTTATTGCTGCAAAAGTGATTGATCGTTACAGGGCTTGACTGAGGCTTATATATGCTCAGAGCCAAGGAAAGTTACAAAAAAAACCAAAACCAAAAGCTATTATAAGAGATAAAATGGGAAGAAACAAAAAATTGTAACAAACAAATGTGAGCGGCCAAAAGCGTGAATAAAGGTATTGAGGTGAACAAAGGCTCTCGCAGGGATGCAAATTCGTAATCCTGCCAAATTTCTTGCATTTTCGCTTCTTCTTCCTCTTAGTCTTCGATCCGCAATGAGTTTGACTCGAATTTTTCTTGCTTGATCGACCTGAACAATTTCGCATGATTAGCTCCTCGCAAAAAATGCAAAATTAGCCACAAATGCACCGCAGAATAGCGTGGACCTTAATGTGCAATCATTAATTATAATCGATGAAGTACATAAAAAGTGCTCAAACCCGTAATAAACAAGGTTCAAAATAGCACTTTTGAGTACTACACCGCACCGTCTCGCCGCAACTGCACGCGGGCTACTCGGGCGCCTTGTCACCACGCACGTGCTAAGCGCCCATGCCTGCCTACCGGTCACTACACCAAGGACCATGTCGTGACATGCAAAGAGCCGTCCCCTAGGCCTGGTCGAGACACAATATCCAGGTCACGACCTCAATGAGGCTAGGCTATGTCGCGACACCGATTTTCACACCCCGTGTCGACGCCATCAGCATGTCGCGGACACCAATTGGGCTCCCCAGCCTTCCTCTTGTCGCCAGCCACCAAGAGTGGGTCACGACACTATGAAAGCCAACCATGTCACACACCAGTTGTGTCAGCGACAACACCCCAGATGGCCCTCGGGTCGCTACACACAAATACTGCAGGTCGTGGAGGTGTTTGGTTGCTCGCTACAAGCCAGCTCGACTACGTGGCGCACGCCTTGAAAGACCCAACCACTCTCCATGTCGCGACACCAACCTGGCTGTGTCACGACTGGTACCGGAAATGGCACAGCCCATTCCGATTTCCTTCATTTTTCCTTTCCTTTTCTCTTTGTTTTACTTATAAAACCACCGTAAATCAACCCTATTTCTACAAAGGCTACTAACCATGGAAAACTCACCCAAAATGTATATATTACACAAAATGAGTTAATTTACACCAGATTTAATTACAAATTATACAAACTGGTCTTCTACCCAGAATTTACAAAATACATAAATAAAGGCCAAGTTTGGCCATTTCTTCGCCTCTAAGGCCCCGAATGCGTCCTATCCCTTGCCGCACCTTCGCACATGAAGTCGGGTCCCACGATGGGGGTGAACAATGCCTAGTAGTTGAATTCTCCTACCAGAGCTACTCCCCACCTAAAATGCACATGCAATTGCACAACACAAACATCCACATTCCATACAATTTACGATTCACACATGGAATGACTTATATCATGCATGAGATGTTTTCATGCCCATATCACGAGTCACTCACCGACTCCCTCACACCTGCCTATGCCAAGTGTGACAATCGTCACTGGTAGTACCACTGACACCACATACCGAGCCCTTGTCGGCTCACCAACACCCAATGCTAGTGCCAATGGGTAATTAATTCCGATTCAACTCCGACTCTTATCACCCAACTAAAAGTCTAATTGATAACCATGATCGTGTGTTTTCTTTTTAGGCAACAAAAATTTTTGGCTCACGCCGCGGTGGGTCTTTTATACCCACACAAACTTTCGATGATATTGCGAGTCTCTCTACACCCACGTAACTTTCGAATGATACCATGGGTCTCTTACACCCATACAGGACCTTTCCGATATTACCACGGGTCTCATACACCCAAATTTCCAGGCTTTTCACCTAAGGGGATTAACGAATTTCTTCGCCTCTCCACCCAACACACCTTAATTCTATTTCACTTTATGATTTAAACCATGAGCCGTTTATTGGACGTCGTCTAAAACACGAGCTCATCCCACATTCACCAAGAATGGTGAACAACCTTAGCATGCACTCACACCCGACTCGACACGATGTACCCGTGCACATGAATGCAATGATGCCAATTCATATATTCCACTCTTGCACAATTATATTCCATATAATTCAAACATCATGTTAACACATCAAATTAGCATGCATTAACACATCATTCATGCCACATATCAATTCAAGCATACATGGACATCACAAGTCACTACCACTCGGGTAATGATACACATAAATCCCTAGGCCTAGTGGTGACACAATTTGTCCACGACTAGCCTCCAACGAGCCATGTAATGGCCTTAATCATACACAACTATGTATCATTCATTTGCCAAACAATGACATACAAATAACTCAATCATGTTATTCAACTACCAAGCAATAACATGCAAACAATTTCTCATGGACAATCTTGGTCCAACAAGAAATCCGGACTATATTTAACAATCCTAAACTAGCCGCTGGTCGCCCACGGGCGTACTCTCATCAAGCATCCGTTCCATTTACGGACCTAAACTATGGCCCCTTCCTACCACAACACCAAAAACCATTTTCATGGCTTTTTAGACAAGAATATCCAAGTAGAAGAAAACCCCTACCTCCCGGAGTTGTCAAAACTCCACACCCTCTGTTCACGCATAGCCTTGGTAGCGGTGGATCAATCTCATTGTCTCACCTGACTGACAGATCATCACCGGGAAACCTAGAGAGAAGTGAGAGCTTCTCACTCTAAAATCTCTCATCTTTTCTCCCTTTCTCTGTCTCTCCCCCTTTGTCCTTCTCCCTAAATAGGTTGGGAGAAGATAGTGGTCAAGTGGGATGTCATCTCACTCACGCCCATTTCTATCGGCCATCATCCCCATCCACTTATCCTTAATAGTGGATTTCCTTCCACTCATGAGATGCCGCATGTCCACATGGGCCCCACTTGGCTCTCATTGTTTGACTTGTTTAAGACTCGACACATGGCTCAATGTGAGCCACTCAACACTTGCCATGTGTTACCCGACACCCCACACCTCGAAAAATGTGCAATTCCAACTGTCTTGGAATCCAACGAAATTCGACATGGTAGCTAGATTTGGCGAGACAATTTCAACGGTGAAATCTGTTTCATCATCTGAGATCTAGAGAAATTTCGGTTTTTTGACTGAAATTACCGTTTTACCCTTCCAAAGAAAATTTGGATTTTCCGTGGTTTCACACCTGTAGACGCTAAGAGAAAAGAAGTTATATGCTAAGCTCAGCAAATGTGGTTTTTTGCTAAAGGAAGTTTCCTTCAGTCAACGGAGGGTATAAGAGTGGACCCTACAAAGATTGAGGCCGTTGTGAATTGGAAACCACCTCGAAATGTAACCGAGGTGAGAAGTTTCTTCTAGGCCTGCCAGGTTATTATGTAAGATTCAGGAGAGGCTTTTCTATCATAGCTTCTCCGCTCACCTGCTACTTCAGAAAGGAATAAAGTTTGAGGGACAGACAAATGCCGAATAGTTTTGAACAGCTTGAAAGGGATGCCAAGTTGGAAGCAATTCGTTGCTGATGTAGCCTACTTTGGGAAAAGAGTATACCTTGTATAGTGATGCTTCAAGCATTGGTTCGGGGATGGCAGCAATGCAAGACGGGAGTGGTGGCTTATAATGGCCCGCATACCAAGCCATATGAATGTAATTATCCCACTCATGACCTAGAGTTGGTTGCGGTAGTGTTTGCTTTGAAAATATGGAAACACTACTTATACAGGGAAAAGTGTAGAATTTACACCGATCATAAGAGTCTCAAGTACTTGCTAACGCATAAAGAGTTAAATTTGAGGTGGTTAGAGTTATTCAAGGATTATGACTGCATCATAGATTACCACCATGGAAAGGCTAATGTAGTAGCCGATGCCTTAAGCCAAAAGACTGTGGTAGCAATGTCACTACAATACAATGATTGGAGACTAGTAGATGATGGAGCTATGTTAGCTCAACTAGAAGTGCAACATGTTTTAAAGCAAATGATTATAAATGCACAGAAAAATGATGAAGAGTTACAGAAAAAGTTACAGATGGTTGTGAGATGCAGACGACCGAAGTTTTCAAGAAAGAAGCCGAAGTATGTATTTCTGTAATGTGATTATGTGTGCCGATGATAAAGAGCTAAAGAAAAGTTGCTATTCGAGGCTCATAATATGGTATTTACCATGCATCCCGGAGGTAATAAGATGTACCAGACTTGAAAACTTCGCTTTTATCGTGGGAAAGGAATGAAAAGCAGATGTGGATCGAAGATATGTCTAAGTGTTTGACATGGTCGCTAGTTTCTCGTTGAACACCAAGTGCCAACAGGTTTGTTAAATCCCCTTCCAATTCCCCAAAGGAAGTGGGATAACATTACCATGAATTGTGTTAGGTTTCCCCCTCACACAACAGAAGCATGATTATGTCTGGGTGATTGTTGATAAGCTCACAAAGTCGGCCCATTTTATACCGGTTAGGATGGACTATTCTATGGATCGACTAGCTGAGTTATATGTGGAGGAGTAAGTTATAATGATTGCATGGTGTAACAAGTATCTATTGTGTCAGATAGAGATCCGCGTTTTACATCAAGGTTTTGGAATGAATTACAGTTAGCTTTGGGCACTAAGCTGAAGTTCGGTACAACATTCCATCCGCAAACAGATGGACAATAAGAGAGATTGATTCAAGTACTTGAAGATATGCTTCGAGGTTATGTCATGGAATTTTCGGGATGTTGGGATAGGTATATTCCATTGATGGAATTTGCCTATAACAATAGTTTTCAATCAAGCATTGGTATGGCACCATACGAGGCTTTATATGGCCGAAAATGTAGAACTCGTGTGTTGGACGGAGTTAAATGAGTATAAAGTGATTGGTCCATACATAGTGAAAGATACGAAGAGAAAGTGTGTTATTCGTAAAAGGGTTGGGTTAGCGGCTAGTGATCGACAAAAATCTTATGCCGATTTGAAGAGGAGAGACATTTCATATGAAGTAGGAGACAAGGTCTTCTTGAAAGTATATTCGTGGAGGAAGCCCATAGCTTGGTAAAAAGGAAAATCGAGTCCGAGGTTCATAGTGGCCATATGAGGTTTTAACCAATTGCTCGGTGGCTTATTGTTTTGCACTCTCCGTAATTGGCCCAATTACACAATGTGTTTCATGTGTCGATGCTTCTGAGATACCGCTTTCCGATGAGTCGTGACATACTACTCTGCCAGGAGGCAAATACAAGCATAGTTTCCTGTTTTATGGATGAAGAAATAAAGCTATTCTGGCTCGAGAAGTGAAACAGTTGTGGAACAAACAAGTATCGTTAGTGAAAGTGCTCTAGCAACACCATGGTAGGGAAGAAGCTACTTGGGAGCCAGAAGCAACTATGATGCAGGAGCTTCTATAAACACACCGAACATTGGGAATTCGCTCTAATTATCAAGACCGGATCGGTGGCGCCAAGCACGCATTGAATACATGTGAAAAACTCCTTTTGACTTCATTCGGGGCCTTGAAGGCAAAACGTATCGACTTGGACAAACCTTTGATGTGGAGCTGCCATATTGATTTTAGAAAGATTTGCTATGAGATTTGCTCCAAGATTTTGTTTTATCCCTTTTAGGAAGATTTACTTTATTTATTTTAGAAAGTAAGGGGCTATATATACCCTCCCTAATGTAGTCTTTTGACAATCAGTTCAAGTTTAATAATATTTTCGTATTTCTTTAAGAGTTTTCGGGTGGATTCCTCAACGAAGTTCTGTGGCTTCTCATGCCTTGGTGGATTCCTTGGTGGCGGGTCTTTGTCCCGCTTATCAATCAACCCGTCCATAGTCGATTGCGGCGCCCACTCCATCATCAATCTCAGGTGGATCGCTTCATTAGACCAAGTGGGCAAACTTCACTCTCAGGCAAACCTCTACCTCCCTCACCATCTCATATTTTCTTAAAATTTCCATAACCAAATTTTCAACCTCAACCCAAAACTTTCCAAATCTTGTTCCATACTACCAAAACCTTCCTAAAATACCCCTTTCCTTTATATACCATAAATTCACCTTTCTCTTAACTTAGAAAATCTCTCTAAAATTGCCCATAACCTATTTTGACCTAAGAAAACTACCCCAAACCCATATTTTGACTTACCTAAACTTCTGGATCATCCATCACGGTCCCAACCTTGCATCAAACTATGAAAGCATAGTATCTCAACTTCTGCTACAAAAATTCATAATCGAAATTTTTGCTGGGAGAGTCAGAATACCCCAAAATATCTCATAATAGTTTTATAACATGTTTAGGGTGTAATATAAGTTAAATCATAAATTTCGGGAAATAAAATGAGAAAATTTCGAAAACCTAGAATTTGTACAAGATACAAGGGTGAAAGTGTAATTTTTCAAAATGGGACACAAAGGTCATATGATTAGATGATTATAGGCTAAAGTGGAAAGATGAATAACTTGATTTGCAAATAGAGGAGAGATGGAGGACCAAAGCGCAATAAAAGGAAAATCAAATAAGGATAAGACCAAAATAAATATCTCATTTTGGTATTTGTGATAGGCAAACTGAGCAGAGGAGAAAAGCACAGAGAAGATAAGGAAGAAGAAGAAGAGGAGAAGAGAAGGAAGAAGAGAAGAAGATCAAAGGAATGGAAAAGTAAGGATGTTATGATTATGTATGGAAAAATCAAACCATAAAGCCATTTTTGATGAATTTGGGTCTAAAAGAACCCATTTGGTGATATCGCGTTCGTAGTTTTAATTAGATTTGGAGTTGTTTTGGTTTGGCTTCAGGGTTGATTTGGGTCAGATGGATGGATACCCTAAATTTTTGAGATTTAGGAAACTCCCCTAACCCATTAATTGTGTAGGTAGGGGTTTTTCTCCTACTTGGTTTAATCCTTGTCTAAGGGCTTGTTAAATGGCATGGGTTGTGTAAGGCCGTGAGTAGCTGTGAGCACCATTCAGACTTTGGGACAAAGGTGATGGAAATTTTGACTATTTTTCTGACAAATTGGACCGAATTTCGAACTAAGTAATTGTCCTTGTGTGCCATTTTTATGTGTTATGGCTAAAATGAATAATGTTATTGGTGGTGTCTTGCCCCAAGGGGAGTGTTTGGTTGCATTTTGAACCATGGGAAGCTGCTATATTTTGATCTACGCATTATCCAGACCTTAGGATTGGTTTTTGAGTGGGAATTAAAGGGAATTTAGCAGTGAGCCCTTCAAATAAATTGTAGCCACATCAGTGAACTTAATGTTAAACTTTTGAATTTCTCCATTTGGATCTATGTAGCCCAAGTAATGGTCCATTTGCTCAGAACAGTCTAACCGGCTAGGTCAGCCCGGCCAGGTCTAACCAACTAGGTCAGCCCGGCTGGGTTTGACTATCCCAGTGTGACCTCCAACTTTGGAAGGCTATAACTTCTTAGTCCGAACTCCGTTTTGGATGTTCTTGGACTCTATGGAAAGCCCTTTGAGTCTATAATCCATCCATATATAGTTTGATGAAATTTGAATGATAGTAAATAGCTCATAAGCCTACATGGTAACCATAGTTATTCCTGCATATAATGATATATGAAAAATGCAAAGATACGAATAAATGATTGTAAATATCGCATATGATCACCGGATGACAATAATTATTCAAGAATTTGAGATATTTACTGAACATAAAATACACATGGATTTTCTGCTTAGAACTTGGTAGAGGGATAGATGGGCATGTCGGTTAGAAAAACAAGTCCGGCAAAGATACCGATCATTCGCCCCCGTTTGGGGGTCATTACAGTACTTTCGCATTCCTTATAAATGGTCATTGTCTTGTACACGACAATAGCGCTTCGGGCTCAGATGGTCATTGAACCCACCATAACAAATAGCTTTCTCGTGCTCTTATAGACCACTGCTTTCAGACAAGGAGTACAATACTATCGGGTTCTTATATTTCTTTATCCACTTTAAGGTTTGCGCACATGAAACATAAAACAATTGACTTAATTATGACATATGAAATGATATGACATGATAAGAGAAGTATAACACCGCTATGCGATGACAAGTATGTTGTGACAAGAACATGAAGCAGTGTAAAATGATAAGAAATGAAACATGGTATGATAAGTAAATATGAAATATGTATAAGCATGTTTAAATGATATGATATGTTAGATGTTTATGCATGTGTATAGAAGTGTGATGATTTGTGTTAGTGGTCGTCCACGAGTTTATTCCCACTAAGCATAAAGCTTAGCATGAGTTTTTATCCATATAGGTACGGAAGCAGAGGCAAGAAGGTTGGACAACCCTCATCAGTCTCTAAGGTCAACACATAGTTAGATGCCCACCGGAAGACTTTT
Organism: Tetrastigma voinierianum; assembly: GCA_016808115.1. Classification (NCBI taxonomy): domain Eukaryota; kingdom Viridiplantae; phylum Streptophyta; class Magnoliopsida; order Vitales; family Vitaceae; genus Tetrastigma; species Tetrastigma voinierianum. The sequence continues at coordinate 42,514 of JAEQBH010007074.1, forward strand.
TGGTCTATTTTGGTATATGTAATATTCTTTTTGTTGTAAACAAATGTAAAGTTTTTGTAAATGTTGAGCACTTCCATATAAGTAGCTTCAGAGCAATTTTGTAATCCGTCAAGCATGTAATATATTACAAGTTAAATGTTTAACATTATATGAATGAACAAACTTAAAGTTTATAAGTTTATAGTAAAAAAAAAATGACACCCTCACTTGACACTATGTGCCAAGTTGGGGGCGTCATAAGAGGAATCCATCGAATCAATTTAACTTTACGAGAGACATTATGTCCTTCGTTATTAGAATAAACATCACTCATAAGCTTATAAAGATTTTGAAACATTGATGTAGCTTTCTCAATAATGAGAAAGGGGTTGGCTTGATTTTCCTAAACACCAACAAATTCCTATGGGTCCAAATAATCCAAAGGATAATGACAATTTTTTCCATTGGTTGTTTGAAAATTTGACAATGAGTTTTATAGTTTTTATAAACTAACTCAAGCAGGGATAGGAAATTACCTTTATAAAAGAGAGGATTGGGACAATTATACTTAATTCAATCCCAAACTCCTAGGGCAAAAGGGCAAAATTTGAAAATATGATTTATATTTTTGCTGCTTTGATTACCAAGATAACAAGTATTTGTAATTTCTAGCCTTCTAGCAATTAAATATTCACGAGTGAGGGGAGCTTCTCTAATAGTCAACCATAGGAAAACCTTCATTTTTTATAGTACATTTAATTTCCATATCCATTTTAAAATTTTGTATATCTTGATGGACATAGGCTTTTTATTGCCCAAGTTGCTAACTTAAGAGTAAACTCTCCATTTTGAGAGAAATCCCACACGATTCTATCCTCTATAGGACTATAAGGAATAAGAATTGCTTTAATATCTAAAAACACATTCTGAGGGAGGATAGTTGAAATTGAATGGGTATTATATTCCTTAGTTTCATGATTTATAAAATCATAAACTTTTAGCATTCAAATTAATGTATAGTAAATTATTACCATCCATCAAAGAAACCAAAGGCACCATATAAACCTGATTGTATGTCCAAAAGCAAACTTTGCTACCATCTCCTATGCTCCATTTTAGGCCAGCCCCCAACATACTTTCTATGATTAATAATTTCTTTCCACACATTCGAATCTCTAACCTTTTCTAGGATATTGAAAAGTTGTTGTTCTTGACATTTTATCTTACATGATTCTCGCTCAAAAGCTATCATTATCCATGAGAATTCTCTAGCTTAATTAAGCTACTGAAGCTCTATTAACATCATCATTCTTCCAAATTCCTAGGTCATCTTCAAACTTTGGTTTATAGACGTCATACCAAGCTACTAAAGGAAAAGTTTTGGTTCCATGGACCCCCATATTTGGTTGTCATAAGAAATTTCTATTAATTATATCTACGTCTTTATTATTTCTTTTGGTAAGTTTAAAACAATTCATCACATGAAGGGGGGAACTGACTAAGTTAGCCTTTATTAGAGTTATTTTGCTAGCTCTTAAAAGGAACCAAGCTTTCCATGAAGCTAACTTTTTTTGGGACTTAAGAATCACCTCAAAAAACATAGTCCTTTTAACTCTGCATTGAATAATTGGACAACCAAGATACTTGTTAATGCCATTATATATATTAATATTTAAAGTTTTCCCTAGCCTTATGTTCATAGCCCCTTGAATATGATTTGAGATTTGAACTGAGGAATTATAAAAGGTTCAATTTCCGTACTCTAGCCGTCACATAATAATCTTTTCACAACAGAAATCATTTCCTGCTCTTTCTCCTCACACGCTCTCCTCTATGATCCGTCTCGCACCAAAACCTAAAATCAAGCCATCCTTTGGAGGTCTTCTTCAAACTTCTTCATGTGGATCACCATTGGAGGTGTTGCACTTGGAGCACTCGTGTTTGGTTGTTGTCCAATGCCATTGATTCATCACCTACACCAAAGGAGGTAGGAACCAAAGTAATCAAGTTTTTCTTTCTTATGGAATGAGTTTCGATTGATGAACCAAGGATCCTTGGGCTGATATCTCGACTAAAGTTTAAAATTTTTCATCAGTGGTCTTATATGGATGTTGGATTGAGACCAATACGGTGTCGTAGCCTTCTTGGCTTCATCAAAGTCGAATTTTTGTATGGTGATAAAGGATTAAATATCTAGGTTTTAGATGTTTAAAATTCTTTTTCAAATATATAAAAATCGATTATGGTAATTGTTATTCATATAATATGATCAACTAATGTTGTTTATGATTATAATGAAAGATAAAATGGTTTGGATGCAATCCAAATGATAAAAATCATTTTTTTAAAGTGATTGTCGATTTTTAAGGTTTGCAAAACCCTTACTGTGCAATTTTCTGTCTCTAGTGATATGATCAATTAGCTTCGGGTTTCCTCATGATTTATTTATGAGATCATAAACTAGACTCCTTAAGGAAAATTTTCCATCCTTTTAGGTGATTAGATCATATCTAGAAAATTTTAGAAAATTCATGAAATCCAAGTCTGCGGTTTTTTGTGATTTTTTTGGGTGTCTTGGAAGTAGTCCAAGATTTTGATTTTTTGAAATACTAGTGCATGTTTTTTTGAAGTTTTAAAATTTTTTACATTATCTACACTTCCTAAAATTAATTTTAGATGTTGGAGTTAATCAAATCAGACTTTATTTGTTTAAAAATTCATTAAAGTGACTACCTTTGCAGGGCTGAGCTATAGTCTGGTCCCAACCCACCGGTTTTTGAAATTAAGTTTTGGGCTAGAAAATCTCAATTCCAGCCCTTAAGACTTGGTTTTTATGAAACTTGAGAATGTTAAATTGATGTAGGAGGCCTGCAAAATATGATTTCGAATTAAAATATATTTTTTATGGATTTTAACTTATGACACATTTGGTGCACCAAAATGGAAACTCGTGATGCCTAAATTCCCTTTTTTTTTTTGGAATGTTCAAAGGCATCAATCTACATGTTATAAAGGGTGAATTAATTATGGAATATAATATTTTAATTTAATTTAATTTAATTTATAAAATTTGCGAAAAGCTCAATTGGTTGAAACTATGCACAAGGTAATCATGGGCCAAAGAATTGGGCTGAAATGTTGAATTTTGAAAGTTAAAACCTAGAATGTTGATATCATATTACTAGATGTATAAGCATGATGGTGGGTTATGGACTGAGTCTAATGTGATTGAGATATGCATTTTTTTTAATGGTAAATAGGGTATGCATGTCCTTGCCTCTCTCTTTCTCTATTGCTTTTCTTTTCATCTCAATCCCCTCAAATGTAACTTGAGGTCTTCTCTTGAAAATGTAATTAGATTACATAGGTTTATGATAAATTGAAGATGTAAAGGAGTAAAGACGAGGCAACAAGGCTCAAAAGGAGGCACCATGAAGAAGGAGACCATGAAAGAAGAATTATAATTTGAATTGTAATTTCTTTTCAAGGTAATTCATGCATATCTTAGGTAAGACCTAATCAATTCCTTCATGGCACGAAGAATTGATATTAGAGAAATCCATAACCATGCCATGTAGTTAGTGAACTATGATATATAGTTTCATATGATGAAAAAATTATAAATGCATACTTATTAATAAAACGATGAGACTTAAATAAGAAATCTCTCATTAAACAACATTAAACCTAATGTCTTCCATTAATATGACTAGAACTAGAGCTCTTTTAGATATGTGATTGTTGGGTAAACCTAAGCTCTCTCTACACAAATATGTTCAAACTATGCAAACATGTTTTCTGGATTAATGGGTTGGGTTTAACTGAACTCATATGTTTGTTGGGTAAACCTAAGGTCAATGAGCTTGGAGACAAGTTGGGTAGTGTATATATAAGATGTACACGTGTCAAAGAATTCATAACTTGATAATGGTGCATACATCAATTAGTTGATAGCACCGGATTCGATAATTGCAAGTCGATGCAACTAGTACGTATGATACCTACCTTTTGACTCAAGGTGACTTGTTGGGCAAACCCAAGGCCATTAAGGTGAAATTGGATATCGACTCATTAGGAGAACTTCCATATAGGTTATCTCAGGTTCATAGTGAAGGCTATGAGTCCGTAATAAAATAGTGGTAGTCATAATACATTTAATAAAGCCGTAATAATTTGTATTTTAAGTACAATCTAGCAATTTTTTTTTTTTTTACATCTAGGTTGTTAGAATCAACATCATGTCTTCAAATGTGAACCTACGATCCATTCTGGATAACAACAAATTGACAGACCTGAACTTCTGAGATATTAAAGAATGTTATAGATGATACTCATGTACCGAATCATAAAGCCATTGTCCATGAACTAGTAGTTGTTCAAACCATTTATGGTCAACTTCCATGTATTCAAGATTGATTTTGCACCGTTAAAATTTAGAAAAACAATTAAACATTTGTAAAGTGTATGCAAAAAAAAAAAAAAAATTATTATAGTCATTGTTGTAGTCAACTTACACCGCCTCATTATTTTTACTGAAATATTCTATAAATGTTGTCAATGCCTTCGATAATGGTAACCATAATAGATCAAATGCTATAGATGACTTGCTAAACTTTGACATCAACATTTTCTTTTTCTTAGTGGGATCAGTAAATGAGTGTTGTAGTACATAAGACTTCTTTACCTCCCTTTTTCGTTTGAAGACACATGGAGAAACTTGATGTGGATAAAGATGAGTAACTCAGATAATGTCCATATCCATTTTCATCTCTTCAACTGTATCACGGTGTGCCTTTATTAATCACTTCATTAGTTGAGCCTCTTCATCAATCTCATTTTTTGATGCCTCAAATTGTTTTGATGATTTTTGAAGTCCATTGGCATATCATCATTCATTGAAGGAACATATGAATCACATCTTGAGCTTTTAACCTGAAAGTGTTAAAAAATATCAATATATAAAATGAAACATACATAGTGAATATATTATGTTAATTTTCAATATTACTAACTCCAATGATGTAGCTTCCTTAACTGTTGAAACTTGGTTCATATTACGTTTCTAGTTCTCATACTTAATTTTTTTCTTGAACATGAAACAAATTTTTTGTTGTTTTTTCTTTAAAGTTCATAAACATAACCAATAATTTCTTTAACATAAAAAATAAGAAACTAGTATTAGTTAAATATGGGGAAATTAAGTAGTGGTTGAGGAATAATTAATAATTTAAAATTTAGTTACCTTCAATGTTGGCAACTTAAAATTACCACCTTTCTCTCCATCTTTCATGTTTCCTGCTGCTACTGCAATATTTGCTACACATTCCTTAGAATCTTTAGGTCTATCACATTCATTTACACCATCTTTTAAGTCCTCGTCCGCCTTATTCTCCCATTCAAAATGCTTAACATATTCTTGATCATACTCTTCTAAGGTAGGAATGAGTATGAAATGCAAAGTTAACTGTTTATTGAAATGACAATGAAAGTAATTAATTACAAGAAGAATATGGTTATGTAAATAATAATTGAAATGTGAAAAAAAATCATACTTACATTTGGCTTTAAAAAGAGTGATTTAATCTCAATATGCTTGGGAGTTGCAATACTTCTCTAATTGAAAATTCTGGGGAAACTTCTTTTAATTCAACTTGCATATTTCATTCAAAGCAAAGGAATAACTTCATATGTCCAAATTTGAAAGACGGATGGAAATCCCACAATAGCATATGCATCATAGGTTGCATTCCCCTTCCCAAAATTTTTCTCCACCTTTTTTGGTATTCTTTTGTATAAAGCCTTCTTCAACCCAAACAGTGTTCTATCAAAACATATTCTCCCCCATGGATATTTGTTAAAATCTTCTAAACTATCAACAAGTTGAACCCAATGTAAATCTATTAAATTCTTCCCTTCTTTTCCAAGTAAAACATGCTCAAGAAAATATAATAATGCCAACTTCAAAATTTCTTCATCAAGATTCCCTTCCTAACTCAACTTTCCTTTCTTTTTTGTCTTCTTAATGCTCATCTTTCGTCCTTTGTTACATAATGATAAGAAAACCTCCTGTAATTTATCATTATAAATATTATTCTCTCCATTGAAAGTACTTATCTCTTATCCTTAATGAAGTGATGTCTAATTTTGAGATTTGGTCGAATCTTAACCTTACAGTCAATGCAAACTCTAACCCACCAAATCATAACTTATTAGCAAGTCCATTTCATCTTCTTTTGGTGTGTGACATTGGCGTAACAACATGTTGTGAACAATTTGAGCAGGAAATTTCACTCACCCATACTTTCAGAACATCAAAACAAGTATGTTTTTAAACATTTCCAGCTGAAGTTTCATTCAAGTGTTTCTACATGTGATGCTAAACACACCACTTTAGAAGGAAGTGGACCTTTCATTGTGTGTGTTTGAATCCAAATCATGAAGTACTAGTATTTCTCTGAAACTTTTTCTATATTTTCATTCTTCAGAGGCACTTGACGCGATAAGTTTCGCTATCTAATTGAATCTTCAACCTAGAAAGAGAAATATAATATAAAAGGGTTACTTTGGGGAATCAAATGGGAAAAGCATCTATTCCTATAAAAAAATGGTATGTTTCCCAAATATTACTATGGATGTCACATTTATGGAGACTGAAATGTTTTACTCCCAAATATCCAATTCTTTTCTTAGGGGGAGAGTAAGAAAGAAGAGATGAATTGGATGCACTTTGACTAGCTAGGGTACAATGACATATCAAATCCTAAAGATCACGAAGCTCTTCAACCACTAACTGGAGCTTTCAAAGATCATGAACCCGAGACACAAACTGCCTTGGATGTTCCTATATTGTTGACTGAAAGCGGAGAAGACCCTCACTCCTCGGTACCTAAAGACCCATCTCTTGAGAATGTTCTTGAGGTAAGATCTCTAACTACACATATTATGATAGATAGTCATGATGCTAGGTATACTTTACCTCTCAGGCACAATCAAGGGAAACCACCTAACCTATACTCTCCAAATTTTGAGGAGTGAAGATCCAAGTATCCTATAACAAATTATGTATCAACAGAAAGGGTGTCAAAACCCCTAAAGACTTTCAATTAGAATCTACCTTTGCATCATGTGCCGAATGATATAAATGAAGCCCTCACATATCCAAATGGACTCAATCTATACAAGAAGAGATGAATGCATTGCTGAAAAATGAACACTTAGATCCTCAGCCCACTCCCTAAAGGAAAAAAATTGTAGGCTGTAAATGAGTTTTCTCTATCAAACATAAAGCTGATGAAACAATCGAAAGATACATGGTGAGATTGGTGATAAAAGGCTACACCCAAACCTATGGAATAGATTACCAAGACACCTTCTCATCAGTTGCAAAACTGAATACAATGAGAGTACTACTATCTCTAGAAGCAAATCTTGATTGGCCTCTACATCAGTTTGATGTAAATAATGAATTCCTTCATGGAGACCTTGAAAAAGAAGTGTATGTGGATATGCCTCCAGGTTATATTGTTTCTAATGAATCAAAAGTTGTATGCAAACTTCAAAGGGCATTGTATGGACTAAAACAATCTCCTCATGCATGGTTTGGAAGATTTAGTCTGGTATTGAAAAAGCACGAATTCTCACAAAGCAACTTCGACTACACCTTGGTTTTAAACACAAAAATGGAAAGGTAACTAAGTTATTAATCTATGAGGATAACATGATCATAACATGGAATGATTCAAAGGAAATATAAAAAATACAAACGGAGTTAGCTAGTGAATTTGAAATGAAGAACCTAGGAGGGCTAAAATATTTCTTGGGAATAGAAGTGGTCAGATCAAAGCAAGGAATCTTCATATCCCAATGAAAATATGTTCTTGATCTATTGTAATGAAAATATGTTCTTGATCTATTGTCTGGCTAAAATTCCTAGATTACAAAGCCTAGGGATACACTAATCATTCAGAATCATAGATTAGGGGAGTACCTAGATCAAGTACCTATAAATAAAAGCAGTACTAAAGATCGCTGGAGCTCATTTATTCATCACATATGCCTCACATTACTTATGTTGTTAGTGCAGGTCAATTCTATGTAACAACTCCAAGCAAAGAACATATGGAGTCATCGACCTCTTCAAGATCTAAATCATCCCCTAAAAATGACTAATGTTCTCTAAGAATGATCATTTGAACGTTGAAGGATATACAGATGCAAACTGTGCAGGAAATATTGTAGACAAGTAATCAACATTAGGATCTTTCACATTCATAGGTGGAAGCCTTGTGACTTGGAGAAGTAAAAAACAAAAAGTGGTTGCCCTTTCAAGCGCTAAGACAGAATTCAGAGGAATGACCAAAGGTATGTGTGAACTCTTATGGCTAAAAAACTTGTTGACCGACATTGGCTTCACACCTAATCGTGAGATGAACTTTTTTTGTGATTATAAAGCTGCTATTGATATCTCTCATAATCCGGTTCAACATGATCGAACTAAACATGTGGAGGTACATAAACACTTCGTTAGACAAAATCTTAATGTGTGAATAATTTGGTTTCCCTTCGTAAAGTCTAAAGATCAACTTGCTTATATTCCTACGAAAGCTATATGTAATAAGGTTTTTCACAACTCATCAAGTTAGGCATGAAAGACCTATATGCTTCAACTTAAGGGAGAGTATTGACATGAGTTGTAAGAAATTGAGGATTCGTTGGGCTAATTGGAGTTGATTGAGATTTTATAAATATTTTGTATACCTTATACGGCCAAAGTGTAACCCTTGTATCTCCATATATACATTGTATTGTTTGAGGAAAAAAAATAAGAAAATAAAAAATTCTCTTCTTGACATAAATTTCATCAAACACCAATTCTATATGATCACCCAACATCGCAAGAATCAATAATGGGTCCTTCAACAGCCGCCCGACCTCACCTGAAATCATGGATTCACCACAGTTTCTCCCTCATACACCAGCCAATTTTCGTCCAAACCCAGCCTCTGCAATCACTATCATTTAATATTAGAATCAAAATCAAAATCAGAGAATCAAATCACAAACCAAAACCATTAACAAAATCACTAATTCCACACCTTGCGACAGTTGGTGAGAACCCACATTGTCAAAAAAAAAGTTTTTTTTTTATTTGATGTTGTCTTTTTAAAATTGTGATTTTGGCTTCTACTTTCATGAAAAACCAAGAAAAATATACGAAATAGGCCTAATGAGATGAGAGAGACAAAAAGTAAGGTGGGAAGAAAGATCTTTGGGTCATCAATGATGGTGGTGGAGGAAGAAGAGAAGGAGGAGGAGAAGTTATCGGCAAGGGTGGAGAGAAGAGAGAGAATGGGGATAAAGCTGATTTTTTATAAAAATAAAAATTTGATGCAATTAAATAAATGGGAGCATGTATAAAGAGAGATGAGAGACGAAAGTGAAAGAATTTTTAATAAATAAAATTATGGGTGAGCTAATTAGATAATTAATACTCATATATAATATGGGATCAATAAATATAAGATTATTCGTAGTTAATCAGTTGATATGATTAATTAAAGAAAACCAGTTAAACTAGGAATTATTCTTGTCAATTTCTCCATTTTATTTTTTTTCTTTAAAGGTATTTATTATTTTAAGATATAAATGTAAATAAATGAGATAAACAGATCGGGTGTTCAAAATAAAGTTATTTTAAAGAAAAAAATATGAAAAAAGTTGGATTTATAAATATGAGATTATTTGAGGTTTTTTAATCAAATATGTGAAAAAATATTTGAGTGAATTTTAAAATTTGATCATCTATCAATTTTTTTGCATGGTTTTAAGAGCAACTCCAATGGGAGTTGTCAAAAATAGGGTGACAAATGCCATTTCAAACCCCCGAACACGCTGCAAGACCCATTTATCTGTTGCTCCAAATTCGCAGTACTAAAACTAGCCATTATTTTAATAATTCAATGTTTTTTATTAAAACATATAATTAAACTTGTCAAATATAGGTGGGGTGAAATATACCGCTGGTAAAAACAAGAACCACTCAACCACCGCCTCAGAACCTCTAATTCTCTCTAAATTCCATCAAATACGCACCCAAACCCTGAACGACATTTCACACTCCTCCGACGACCGTTGAACCCGATTTTGTCGCGCATTATTTGTCGTTATGTACGACACCCCGATAGCGAATTCCCTGAGTCATCTAACAAAAATGCTTTTTTTTTTTTTTTTAACAAAAAATAACTCATTTTGTTAAGCCACAAGGATAATTACCTGAGATAATTAAGGGTATTTAATCTAAAATAGGTTATTTTTTAGGAAAAGCATGGGAGATGTTTTATTAATTTGTTTTGAATAATATGGTAAATGTTGTTTTTGAAACAATAATTTGGTAAATATTAGATCGAAGAATTTAGAGTTATTTGATATGTTTTAACCAAATATTTCAAACTTTTTCATTCTCTCAAATTTTCCCTCTTCCTATCTCGTTAAAACCTTTTCAGTTCTCTATAAATTTCCGTCTTCCTATTTCGTTTTCAGTTACTTTTGCTTCGCCCTCTACCATTAATCCTGTTTCCTGATTGTATTTCTTCAGGAATTCCGTTTGCAATTTCTTCGTCTCTCTTTCACAACTGAGAGCCATGAGAAGTTGAAAACTCTGGTTTGAAAATTTTAGGGTTTTCGGAGGTGATGTCATCGGACAAATCGAAAAGTCTCGCCGACGGAGACTTACAAGTCATTCCGGCGCCGGAGAGGCCGAAGCCTGCCCTTCCTCCGCTTCCTCCAGCCGTAGGGTCCAAGGCGCTTGTCGAATATGCCCCGCCAGCTCCGGTAGAGGAGGAGGAAGACCTGGAAGTTAAGCTTCGGCGGATCATTGATCACGTTCCAGTTCGTGTGAGCAACACCTCCGGGAGTTCCGCTGGTTCGGGCTCTGGAGATTTCCATCAGGTAAAGCACCAGTTGTTTCTGCATATTAAACCCTAGACTGAATTCTGTGTCTAAATTGTTCAATCTCATGTTTTTAAATGCTGCTGGTTGATTCATTTGTTTGACCTAATTGTTTCCTCTAGGTTCTAAGGGAACATGGGAAGATAAGAAATTTAAATTATGTCCTAGATTCTCCATTATTTAGGAAGACCTCTATGATACTGAGCTATGTGATTCAACTATGTTGAGTTTTGTATATTGATTTTTCACAATTTTTCTGCTGTTGTGGAACAAAAAAATTAAAGAGGCTAGAGGAAGTTTTACCGTGATTTTCTTTTTCTTTAGGCAAATAGAAATAAATTAAGAAACGCCTGTCAGAATGCGGGAATGCCACCATATGGCCAGTAAGTATAGTGAGAGCGATACACTATGAAGAGACAAAATAAAACAAGAACTACATTTCTACTCGTAGCTTGAACTTCCAGCGAGATTCAACAAAGAGTAATTACCATCTCTAATGGGATTTTCGCCCCCTCCAAAAGAGGAATCATACTGCTTCCTTCAAGAACATTTCTCCATAAAAACTCAAGTGATTCCACTTTTCCCAAATGCACCAGAACAGGCAGAGATGAGCCATTCTCCACACTTTTCTCCTCCTCTTATCCAGCTTTAAAGCAGGCAGCCCTAGAAGAAGAGATTATACCCTGAAGAACCCACTACTATCTAAAAATTGGGAATAAGCGATCCCACTGAAAATGGGCTCTGCCATAGTAAATAAGGATATGGTTTGTTGCCTCCTATCATGTTTTACATTACCTACATCCATTTTTCAATGGCCGTCCCCTCTTCATGAGTTGATCTATTATTAAGAATTTTCTCCCTAACAGCTTATGAAGTAAAGAGAGCAGCCATCAAAGAGCAAAAAAACCTCAAATCTCCTTTGCTGTGAAATCAAGTGTTACGAAGGCAAAAGATTTCACTCATACCATAAGCTACCCACCCCTACCCTAACGAGGCTTATTGAATAAATGCACTCCTGAAACTTTAGAAGGTTTTCTACATGGAGACATAGAAAATGGGAGGAAAAGGAATTTAATAGGATGGAAAGAGGTGTGGTCTCCATTGTTTGTAAGGGGTTTAGGTCCTAGGTTGTTTTGTTTGTTTAATGAAGTCTTGCTGGAAAAATGGTTGTTGGCATATATATTATCAAAATAAAGTTTGCGGGGAGGAGCTATCCCTGGGTAATATATGAATTTCCTGTACGGGTACCACTGAAATGTTAAAGGATATTAGAAAATAGTAGGGTGGTTTTTCCACATTTGTGGTTTTTGAGGTTAGGCATGCATAGAGTGCTCTTTTGGTTTACATGATCTGTAGATCTTACATGCTAAGGATGAGATATTTAGATTTGTATCATATAGCAGCACTGAAGACATGTTAGTATCAAGCTACTTGACTTGAATCAGTGATAGATGAGTTGTAAGGAATGCTTAGGTCGGTGACAGGCAAGCCTGGAAGCTTTATAGGAAGGGATTATGTAGTTTCTACTCATTAATGGGGTGGTTGGGTGGGAATGGGTTGAATGGAAGCAGTTGAGTGGAGGGATGTTTACTGTGAATTTTCATTCTGGGGCTATGTGGGTGGAGTAAGGCCTACTCCCTAGAAAGGAAGTTTAGGGCTCAAAGGTGGTTTTCTTTACTGGAAAGGTTCCTATGGAAAGATACTAATGGGTAAAAGTCATAGTGAATTGATGTATATATAAGAGAGATGGTTAAATGTCCAATTACTTTCTCCTTTTTTTCAATGCAGCTCCAGTGTTGGCCTCATTCTTTGTAATTTTAGAATGGAGTGTGTCATGCATGACTTCCACAAAGTCAGTTTTTGGTATAGGAGCATTTTTGTTGAAAGGAGAGTGCTTTGGAAGGTTGTTTGCCTTTTTTCTTGGGGTGGATACACGTACTTCTGACCAGAAAGAGCTCTTGTTATGAAGCAAAAGGAGGCTTTATTAGGATTCTTTATTTTCTGTGGAAACTGCAGTATTCATGTGGTTAACAGATTTTGCTATGGTGTCACTGTAAAGCATGTTTGTTTTCATCTTTTATTTCCTCGTTTTCCCCCATGTTGGTGTACTGGCTGCATCCCCATTTGTAGCTTTAATGGATTTCAGTATGGAGTTTAAAGTTTCCTTCTTCTGTTCATCTTTGTTTCTTGCTCTTGGCACATGATTTGGTATTTTGGTTTGTACAACCCTTGGTTTCTGAATTATTTGGAATTTTGGCGAGGAGTTAAATATATGGAGTCTTCTGGTAAGGGATGTGAAAAATAATCGCAAATTTGGGCTACATCGTTCTCGAGACTCAGGTTAAAAGTGGAGGCAAAACAGTTCAAGTGTGCTCTTGTTCAAATCTGGTGTAATGCCTTAGGAAGCCAGATAAATTTGGTTTAGACATTAGGAGTGTTAGTATTGGTTTAAATCTGGTGTGCTGGCTCTGAATTGCTTGGAGAGAATTTTGGAAGCAGGTTTATATCAGAAAGTAAAAGTTCATAAAAGATGCTAAAACAATGAGGTATGTTCAGACCAGGTGGCCTCTTTTGTGCTCATAAAGGAATGTAGAGAAATGAGGTAAAGCAGAGAGGAGATTGGGCTTTTTTCTTCTTTTCAATTTTGATAGAATGTGAAAAAAAGAAAAGAAAAAGAGGCTAGTTTTGGAGGCAGAGAAGAAGAGGTACTTGATTGGCAGAAATGGGAGTGAGCCTACACTCAATATGAGGCTTGCTTGGTTGGTAGCCTGGTTTTAATGAGTGTACACATGTATTGTCTGGATGGTAGCTGTCAAAAATGTTAGTTTTGCATGGCATCTTAAGATCTTTCAAGATGGAAAATTCTTGGATACAGTGAAATGTAGAATAAGAGAACCTCCACTGTTTAGTGTTATGTAGCATGGCTGTGGGCAAGGGACATTGGCACAACAAGTCCTTAAGGAGCAGGACATGAAGACTGAGAGGGGACCATAGTAATATTTTTAGTATACTTGTTCATTTTCATACTGCAGAAGAGAAGAAGCCCCCTTGAGCCTAAGTGTTTATTCAAATGACCTTGAGCTTGTTGTGTAGTTTAAATTGAATACTAATTCCTTTTAACTTCTAAAGCACCTTGGTGTGGGCATGCTTCAAGATGATGAAGGCAGAGGTTTTTTGTCCAGTCCTTTAGTGGATTGAATTTGCTAAGCTTTTTCTGGAGAGTTGGTGGACCTTAAACTGGTAAGAAGTTTGCTTGGGACATTGATGAGAAGAAAGATGATGGTTGAGTCCAATTCTAAAAAAGTTTTGAATTGCCTCAAGAGAAGGACCTTCAACATTGACCCTTATGAGCATTTAAGCAAGCCTTCTTGGTAAACTTGAGAATGGTAAAAGCAAGGTACTAACTTGGAAGACCTGTCTGAATCTTTAACCATACGATTTCTCAATATTTTTCTTTTCCATTTCTCTACTCTTGGATAAGTTGAGTTCAATCACTCAATTAAACATTCCAATGGAGCAGATTGACCACCTTCTATCTGGACTAAGGCAATGGAAACTGTATTTTCTTTCAGAAATGTCAATTGATTTTTGACATCACCTTGAAATTTACTAAAACTACATTCTTTTAATCATCTGTGTTTCTTGAAGTTTAATTTCACATCAATCCAATGAGGCTGCTGATTACTTTGTTACTCACTGCCCGCCCTTTCAGGCCTCAATAATGAATAAAAATAAAAGATTGATTATACCCTGTATTTTTCCCCTCAAATTATGGTTGTTGCAAACAGTACCGGCAGATGAGACGTAAAGAGCAAGACCGTCTTGTGAGGATGGATGTGGACTACCAGAGAAGAAAAGAAATGACAGAATTCAACATGAGACGGGAGGAAAGAATGAAAGCTGCAGAAGAACGGACCACAAAGAAGCGGTTGAAACGTCAGAAGAAAAAGCAGAGGAAAAAGGAGAAGAAGATGAGAGTAAATGCTGGTGGGGAAAAGGAGCAGCAGAAAGAAGAATCTTCGGATGATGATGGAGACTCTGAGAATGGTGAAGATGTTGTAGTGAATTGAACAAGCTGGTACTAAAATTCTCTCAAAGCCCTCAGTTGAAGCTCCTCTGTTCCATATCGACATCTCCAAGAAAAGGATGGAGCAGTCTCCAACTTGAGCTTTTGTTCCATTTATTGTTAATGCCAAACTTAACTTTGGAAGGTGAAAATGCGGATGAATGAATCTAAGGGAATTGAAATAGTTATTTTTAATTTAAAACTTATTCTAAAAGTGAGAGTAAAACAAGACTAAGGAAGTTAACAGTTTGTCAAATAACATGAGTGAATAAAACCTATTTACCGTAAAGATGTTTTCTTTGCTTTGAAAAATCAATCGATGACCTAAAATGCTTTATTCCTGAAATACTTGTGAAGAGTCAAATGATTATTTGTTTGTCAAACATATGTTTTAGAAAATTTTTCAAAATTTCTTTTTTTCTTTAGAAGCCTTTTACCTACTTAGAATCATGTTTGTTGATCTAAAATAAAATGGTTTATTTTATTGAAATAGAGTCACCTTTAGATCAAATTATAAAATCATATTTTAGAATTCCCAAGCATTTAGTTGCACAATTATTAAAAAGATGGATCCTTAATTTTGACAATTTATCTTCTTCAAAAAAATTGTTAATGAAAGAATATTTTATTTTGTGGCTAGTTTATAAAAAGCTGCTCTCTAATACGAACGTAGTTTTACATCGTTGGGACATGATTTATTTTTCAGACCGTAGAAATTTTGTTTATTAAAATACGCGTATCTTAAATAAAATCTTTATCTATCAGTATGAAACTCATTCTCATATGAAAACGAGTTTTTTTATAGCTGAACCCTTTTATTTTATTCTTTATTTTTCTATTGGCCAATTAAAATATTGGATTGAAATTTTTCAACAAGAAAATATATATAAGGAAGAATGGAATTAAAAAAAATTACAAAAAATATTGGACAAATCTTTCATCACTCATTCCAAAGTTTATAGATAGTATTATAATTTATAAATAATGAGGTTGGATAATTGGGAATGGATAAAAATCTACATGCCTTGCACGTGATCACTTACTAGTATATTAAAAACATGTTAGTACCATTTTAGGATCATAAACAAACAAAACACGAGAGAATAATTTAAATTTTTTATTTTTTGTTGTAAATGAAGTCTATTTATGCATGAGTGAATGACATTTTTAAGGCTCATTATGAATATGTTAGTGTATGTACCTCCATTACTCATAATAAAGAGTGAGTAAATGAAAGATCGTTTGAAGCCTATAAAAGGCTATTCTCTGTGTATTAGCATCTTGAGAAAGTCATTATCTCTATCTCTCTTTGTCTCTCCATCTCTCATTCTCTCTCTCTCTTCTCATTTCTTAGTTCTTTCTTTTCATTCTCTTTTCTTATAAATACAAAGAGAAAAATAAATTATTTTTTACGTAAAGTTTGTATTTTACAATATTTTTACAACACGTTATTAGCGAGAGATTGTTCTCAAGATGAATGAGGGTGATGTATAAATTGATGATTGTGCAACCACACATAAAATTCTTCGAGATAAAAAAATAATTTCTAGATTTGACATTAACAAATGCCAATATAAATACCATATTTGGTACTGCAAACTTAATTGAAGGCTACGAAAAAACAAACATAATATTATCAAATGGAACAAAGTTTTATATCAATGATGCATTATATTCTAACAAATCTACAAATAATTTGCTCAGCTTCAAAGATATTAGCAAAAATGGATATCACATTAAAACAATGAATGAAGGTAGTAAAGAATGTCTTTATATTACCTTTATTGTTTATGGCAAGAAACTTACAATAGAAAAAACTCTCAATCTTCTCCTTTGGGTTATTACAAATATAAAGCCAATAGAGTCATATGTTATCGTAAACCAGAAGTTCAACAACCCAAAGACTTTTGTTCTTTGACATGATAGGTTGGGTCACCTTGGGTCCTCAATGATGTGGAGAATCATAGAACACTCACATGAGCATCCAAGAAATAACCAAAAAATTCTTTTGCCCAATGAATACTCATGTATTGCTTACTCATAAGGTAATTGATAGTCAGACCATCCTTCAGCAAAGTCACATTTGAGTCACTAGTTTTCTTAGAAAGAATACATAGGGACATATGTGGACCTATCTATCCATAATGTGGACCTTGGTCTTAATAGATGCCTCTACTAGGTGGTCACATGCTTATCTTTTCGATACGAAATGTTGCCTTTGCTATACTCCTTGTACAAATGATCAAATTATGAGCCTAGTTTTCTGATTATCCAATTAAGACTATCAGACTTGACAATGTCGATGAATTTACCTCTCAAACATTTATTGACCATTATATGTCAATTGGAATAAATGTTGAGCATCCTGTTGCTCATACTTACACCTAAAGCGGTTTAGTAGAGTCCCTTATCAAAAGTTTTCAATTAATAGCTCGACCACAACTAATGAAAATCAAATTGCTGACTTCCGCCTAGGGACATGCTATTATGCATGCTGCAAGCTTAGTTCGTATTCGACTAACAACTTACCATGAATACCCCCCTTCACAACTTGTACTAGGCAAACAACCAAATATTTCTCATTTATGAATCTTTGGTTATGCAGTTTATGTACTAATTGCACGTACACAACGCACTAAAATGGGTCTCCAACGAAGACTTGGAATTTATGTAGGTTTTGATTCTCCGTTTATCATAAAAGATGGCTTGGACCCTTAATAAAAAATGTTTTTATAGTCCGCTTTGCAGATTGTCATTTTAATGAGAATGTATTCCTACCAATAGGGGGGAGAAAAGTCAGTTCTAGAAGAATTATGAGAAATTACTTGAAATGCATCGACAATGTCTCATTTTGATCATCATACAAATCAAAGTGACCTAAAAGTTCAAAGGATCATCAATTTGAAAAATCTTACAAATTAATTATCAAATACATTTATTGATATAAAGAAAGTGACAAAGTCACATATCTCGGCTGTAAATGCTTCAACACGGATTGATGTCCCTAAAGAACACTAGCAAATGAAATTTCAAATACGTCGCTTAATGAGACTTATCGCATTAAAAGACTTAACCCTCGAAGAGGAGAACACAAAGAAAAATTTGTGCCCCTAAAGAGGCAAATATAAAACAAAAGGCCCCAACAAAGGCATATGGTAAACAAAAAGCCCTTGTAGAGGCATAACAATGAACAAAAGATCCCTGAAGAGATTCAAAATAAAGAAATTGCCCCCGAAGAGGCACAAGTACCTGAAAATTATGAAATCTCAATAAATTATGTACACGATAGAGAAAATTTTGATTGAAATAAAGTTGTTATCAATAATATTTATGTTTTCCAAGTGACCTTAGATATCATAAGAAATGAAGAAGATCCCAAACCACAAAATGTGGAAGAATGTTGACATAGAAATGATTAGCCAAAATGGAAAGAAGTTATGCAAGCAGGATTAAACTTGTTAATGAAACGAGACATTTTTGGACCTATAGTCCAACCACCTAAAGGTGTAAAGCCTGTTGGGTACAAATGAGTATTTGTATGAAAGCGCAATGAAAATAATGAGATCGTGACATATAAAGTGCGATTAGTAGCACAAGGTTTTTCCTCGAGATTTGGTATTGACTATGAAGAAACATATTCTCCTATCATAGACGCAATTACTTTTCGCTTTTTAATGAGCTTGGCAGTTTCTGAATGACTAGATGTGCGTCTCATGGATGTCATCATTTCTTATCTATATGGATCCATAGATAATGACATATATATGAAAATCACTGAAAGATTTAAATTGTTTGAAGAAAATAATACAAAGTCTCGTAATATGTGCTCAATTAAATATCAACAATCTCTATATGAATTGAAGCAATCTGAACGCATGTAGTACAATCGCCTTAGCAAGTATCTACTTAAATAAGGGTATGCGAAAAACCCTATATGCCCATGGATCTTTATCAAGAAATCAGAATTGAATTTGCAATTATTGTTGTGTATGTTGATAATTTAAATCTTGTTAAGACTCTTGAAATGCTTATAAGAACATCAAAATATTTGAAAAATGAATTTGAGATGAAAGTTCTTAAGAAAACAAAATTTTGTCTCGTCCTGCAGATCGAGCATTTCCCTACTAGAGTTTTGGTTCACCAATCGACATATATTAAAAAAATCTTAAGGCGCTTTTATATGGATAAAGAACACCCTTTAAGTTTGCCAATGGTTGTCTGTTCACTTTACGTGAAAAATGACCAATTTTGTCATTGTGAAAATGATGAAAAATTAATTGATTCTGAAGTACCATATCTTAGTGTCGTTGGTGCACTTATGTATCTTGCTAATCGTACTCACCAAAATATTGTTTTTTCAATCAATTTATTAGCCAGGTACAGTTTCACTCCAACCCAATGACATTGGAATGATATCAAACATATATTTTACCTCAAATGAACAATTGATATGAGTCTATTTTACGCAAATGAATCAAAGCAACAATTGCTCGGATATGTTGATGCAAGATACTTTTCAAACCCACATAAAGCCATATCACAAACAGGGTATGTGTTTATTGTAATGAAACTGCTATTTCATGAAGATTTATTAAGCAAATAATGATGGTCACATCATCGAATCATTAAGAGATTATAGCAATTCACGAAGCAAGTCGTGAATATATATGGTTAAGATTGATGATTCAACATATCTAAGAATCATGCGAACTCCCCTCTATCAAAGACAATCCAACAATATTATTTGAAGATAATTTTGCATGTAATGCACATATCAAAGGAGGTTATATCCAAGGAGATAGAACTAAACACATTTCTTTAAAGTTCTTTTATACACATGAACTCCAGAAGAGTGGTGACATTGATGTTTAACAGATACGCTCAAATTATAATCTAGCTGACTTATTCACAAAGTCATTGTCAACTTCAACATTAAAAAAACTAATATACAAGATTGAGATGCGTCAACTAGAGGAAATCGACATGAGGTGAAGTATACTTATGACATGATATTAGAGTATTGTACTCTTTTTTCCCTTCGTCCAGTTTTTGTCCTACTGGGTTTTCCTAGCAAAGTTTTTAATGTGACAGTCCTAACAGACTAAAAACAATCTACAACATCACATGAATATTGTACGATTTTTCCTTCGCTAGGTTTTGTCTCATCGATTTTACTAAGCAAAGCGTTTTATGAATTTAAACATATTATTAATGACTTCATTATTCAAGCAAGGAATAAGAAAATTAAGTCTTTATTATGCATGAGTGAATGGCCATATTGTGGCTCATTCACTTGATGAATATGTTAATGCATGTGCCTCCATCACTCATATTAAAGAGTGAGTAAATGGAAGACCATTTGAAGCCTATAAAAGGCTATCCTCTTTGTGTATATGAGCATCCCCTGAAAGTCATTCTCTCTATCTCTCTTTGTCTCTCCATCTCTCATTCTCTCTCTCATCTCATTTCTTAGTTCTTTCTTTTAATCATCTCTCAATTGTCTCTCTCCATTTAATTCTCTCTCCATACTTCTCTCTCATATGCAAGTCAGAAATATATTCGTCTTAGTTTGCATTTTATAATACTTTTATAACATTTTTGAATTTATATGACATTCTCCTTTAGTTTCATCTGAATCATTCCTGCAAGTTGTATAAATCTCTATGACAATCAGCCATCCATAGAAAGATCATGATCATGATCATGAATAACACTACTGCTCCCTGCTTTCTTCCACACTTTCCTCTTCCATCTTCTCTCTTGCA
This sequence comes from Tetrastigma voinierianum, assembly GCA_016808115.1. Taxonomy (NCBI): domain Eukaryota; kingdom Viridiplantae; phylum Streptophyta; class Magnoliopsida; order Vitales; family Vitaceae; genus Tetrastigma; species Tetrastigma voinierianum. The sequence goes on from JAEQBH010007074.1 coordinate 63,271, forward strand.
GCAAAGCCTCGCCATTGACCTGCAGATGCATAGATATTAGACAAAAGCACATAAACTCCTGTTCATTTGCTTTTCTAATACACTAGCCTTCTATCACTTCCTCTGCCACCTCTGTCACACCACTTGCAACCTCCAAGCAAAGCTCCCCAAACAGCAATGTCTGGCTTAAAGGGCATCTCTCTCACCAGAGCCTCTGCTTCCCCGAGCCGACCATTTCTGCTTAGTAAATCAATCAAACATCCATAGTGCTCAAGCTTTGGACAAACCCCGAAATCCCTTTCCATACTATGAAAGATTTCACGGCCAACTTCTACCAAACCTCCATGACAGCAAGCAAATAATGTGCTACTGAATGTAGCTATTAGGCTTCAATCCTATCTTTTGCATCAAGAAGAAAAGTTTCACTGCATCCTCTATTCTTCCATGGATGGCTAGTGATTTAATCATAACATTCCAGCAAAAAACATCCTTGTTCCAGATTTTGATGAACATTGTAAAAGCACTATTTACATCTCCACATTTAGCATACATTTCCATTAGGGCAGTCCCCACTATAACTCCCAACTGAGACCAATCGTTTATGAGAGAGTGTAACCATCTCCCAAACCCTAGCGCTCCTAAATTGGAACAAGCTGACAAAACAGAAACAAAGGTGAACCCATCCGAATCCACACCTTCCATCTGCATTTTCACAAATAGATCCAATGATTCTTCATACTTCCCATTCTGGGTGTAACTGGAAATCATTGCGTTCCAAGAAACCACATTCCTGCATGGCATTTTCTCAAAAAGACATGCTGCAGTCTTTAGGTCTCCTGAACCACTATAGGCCCCAATCATCGAAGTCCAAGTCACCACATTCTTCTCCGGGATCTTCTCAAATAAATCTCTTGCATTAGCCACATCCCCGATTCTGGCATAACCCGAAATCATTGAGTCTCCAAGAGCACACCTGGCAGGCTGGATCACGCTTCATCGATAATTGCTAGCAGTCACATGAACACTGTCATATCAATCTTATTTGACACATGTCATCGAATATCTTACGAGCATCATTCAATTTCGCTTGGTACCACCCAATTCAAAAGAATCGGACATCTTCATATACATATTCAACAATGAATCAGAAACAACGAAATTCGACTCAAATCCGGACTTTATGATCTGGGCATGCACTTTCCTGCCTTTTCCAAACCAACCCATCTCAGAACATGAGCTCAACACATACGGGTATGTGAAGTTATTGTGTTTAAGTCCTCTTTGAAGCATTTCGTCGAACATGTAGATGCATCCATCAAAGGGACCATTGTATGCATACCCTCTTATCATAGCATTCCAAACCATCACCTCTGTATTGGAAAAGCCACCAAGTTGAGAGAAAACAAGATTGGGGTACTCCATAGCTCCGAATTCAGTGCTCCGGCGGAGAAATTTTGACTTAATATGGATGTCGTGGAGAAGGGAGGTTGTGAGAATGAAGGCATGGATTTGTTTCAACTGGTTGAATGTGCATTGCTGCAAAAGATACTGAAATCTTTGTTCTAAGGGACAAAGCATTTAGATAGATCATTCACCATCCAGCAATGGAGATGAGTAAGAAACCTAGCTCCAATGGAGACTCCAAGCTTTGATGCCAAGTTCGGCTGGTCTAGGTCTAGGTCTAGGTCTAATGGGTTGGGCTAGAATGGAGCATATCGGCCCAGCTTGCCCGGCCAGGCCCAGATTCTACATTATAAAAAAATCCAAGTCGTGAGATTGGGGATTGGGGAATTTTTCGGGGTTGGCACTTGCCTTGGCATCGTCATCATTTCTATATTCTTGGTGGTTTATCAGTTCTCAGACTGTTCAAATCTTCTCCGTTACGGCTGGAGATTCTCCCCCTTTCTCTTCTCTTCTCTCTACATACTCCATTTCGTTTCTCAGAAACCCTAATAATCGCCATGGGCGAATCTGATCCTCCTCCTCCTCGTCGTATCTCCGTACACCAAGCTCTTGGTGGTGGTTCAGGTCCTCTCTCTTTCTCTTGATGTATTTTTTTGTCCTCTTCAATCCGATGCGATTTGATCCTTTTTCCTTATTGTACGGACATTAACTAAAATTTCTCCAGCTTTCTTTTTCCTTATTGGATTCTGGGTAGTGTTTATCTTTTTTTTTTCTTTCTTTTTTTTTTAATCTTCTTGACTATAATTTTCGCGATGGCTGTTAATCTTGCAGTTGCTGATTTCCTGTTGTGGAAACGGTGGTGTGGAGCGATTTGGTAGTTCTAGTTCCCAAGTGAGTAGCTTCTGGTTTCTTCTTCGAACGAGCTGGATATAACTTATTGTCTGTATCAAAATGTGGTTTTACTTTTGGTTGTGATCCTCTTCCTGTGGGCGAAATCTGCATCTATTCTTAATAGGTATTGCAACTCTCTGTCACTGTCTCCATTTTCATTAGCTTTGTTTTCTCTGAAAATTTTCCTATGTTTGTTGACACCAAAAATATTTATTTGAAATTTTTTTCTGGAGGCTTAATTACGTTGATGGATATTTACAGAATTAAATTTAATGTGTCTGTACTTGGAAAGTTAGTTTATCCTCAGGAAAACCTTTAAACTCTAGTTAATATTTCTCTCTGAAATGGAGGTGCAATTTATGGTATATCTTTTAGTTTCATTTGGAATATACATGCATATGAAGTTCAATTTACGAAGGAAAATTATCCCCAACAAACTTTTTATCTTGAAATCTATTGATGAAATTAAGTTTTCTGGATGGGGTTTTTGAAAATGGTTCAGACCTCTGCCTCCCCTTCCTGATATGGAGATCTCTGAAGAATCTGTTGTGAAAGCTGCGGATGTAATTCGAGTATGGATCAACTATGTGCTATCTGTTGCTCGGGAAATTGCAGTTGGTCGAAATGTGAAACTCTTCCTTAAGGTCTGTTCAGGAGTTGACCTTTCTTTAAATCTTGTAAGAGATTGAATATGTTTATGCTTGCCTATCTGGGGTTGCTGAGATAACAGAGGGAAGAGATAAAATAGGTTTTAAGTTCTTATGTTTCATGTAGGACTTCTTTTCGAAAAAGACGGGAAAAAACCCTTAAATGGGGAAATCATAAAAATAGTTCTAGCACACTGTTTAGAGGAGTTCCTTCATTTCCTGGAATTGAAATTGGAAAAAAAAAAATCATGAGATTAATTCCTACCTGTACTCAGAAACCAAATGGAGCTTAATTGATTATAAGTGTTTGATTTTCTTAACAAGAGTGGGGGTTGGATCTTCAGGTTGCCTTTGGCTTGTGGGTTGCTTCATATATTGGCAATTTCTTCAGCTTCCTGACTCTTGTCTATATTGGTGAGTGTTTTGCTGCCTATGCATTGTATGAGTGTAAACTCTTTCAGAAAATCATATGCTTAGTTTGATTATGGTTTCTGATTTGCGGCAGGAGTTGTGCTTAGCCTTTCAATTCCTGTGTTATATGATAAGTACCAGGACCACATTGATGACAAGCTGAGGATAACACATAGAGTTGTTCTAACACAATATAAGAAAATTGATGATACCATCCTTAGAAAGATCCCAATGCCCATCAACATGGGGAAGAAAATTCAGTAGACCAAGGGTATTGTCTCTCTCTCTCTCTCTCTGTTATTCTGTCACATGCATGCGCACAAATGCAAACGAGTACAAACACAGTGCATTGCAAGAAGATTCTACTTGGTTTTCTTATGTTAATATTCCTATTTTTACCAGGTTTGTATGATATGGAGACGAATCATTTGCTGATGCATTTATTATGGTTCTAATAAATGGATGTTTTTGCAACAGGATGTATTGTCGAAATTATATTAAGGTCGGATGTATCTAAAACATTCAGAATCTAAGGATGCACATAATTTAGCTATCCTGAAAAAGGGGAGGTGTAGACACATTGTTCGATCAAGTCTATTTTTCACACTGTTGATTTTTGGGTACTTTGTTTAAGCGGTATCACTGATTATGGGTAGTTCTCCAAAGGGATGCATACATGATTTTAATTATACTCTTTCGATTCATTTTCAATCTGCCTCTATGTAGAACAACTGTAAATTTGAGGAAGTAATAATGGTCATCGTCATCAGGATTTAAGAATTTATGGGTTTTGCATATTATACTAAATAGATTCAGAAACTCATGGATATATTTTTCATCAATTTAAAGAAATAGTTTGAACATTAACATGTTTGGACTGTTTGAAATGGAATGTCCTATGTTTACAATTACTATCTTGGACTCATGAATTTTGGAAGATGGTTTCTTGTTCATAACAAAGTTTATACCATCGCAGAAACTTATCCTAACATCTTTCAAATTAGATATATGCCCCACATATTTCATGCTCAATTTGAGAATTCCAAGATAGGATATGGTTGATCTTGATGATGTTTTTTCCGGGTGTTTGATGGGTTAATATTCCTAAATAAATGCTCCCTAACAAATTTGATATTATTTTATCATTTAATTAACTAATATATAGGGTTGCTGAATGTAGATTTCTTTGTTTAATTTGACCTGTATCAAAAACTCACATGTTACATTAGCTTGAATGGATATGACAACCATGAAAGAAGGGAAAAGAAAAAGGAAAAAACTGTAGGCTGTTCTCCTGAGCTCAGTAATATGGGCTTGCAAACTAAGGTGTGGCACTATAGTGGTTGGAAACAGTGGCTCCACATCTCAATAACTCATTGGATCACAGCCCTTTAGATATTCTCACCATGAACATGTGGAGGATTCTTTCTGTGTTAAAAAGGAGTAATCCTTGGTACTCTTTTATTTTGGAAAAATTGTTTTCAATCTTTGAAAGTTGTTAGTCTTGATTTTCTGTCTTTATGGAGAAATAAATACTAGTTTAAAATGCAATTAAGGAGGTGAATCTTAGTAATAGAATACGTACAAGGAAAACTCTAGCACTGCTAAAAAGACAAGACAAGCTGTAATGCAACAAGAGACTGGTCTTCCTTCCACAATCGATAGAATCAGAAAGTGTCAAACTTGCTTCCCCCTAGATGATTTTCGGGCAAGCATGCATGTTTTTATCTAGTCATAACCTTCAGTTGGTTAGATGAGTGCCAAAAAAATTAAATTAGCGGCTAGTCTCACTTGAACTAGGTGTGCGCCTTCTCTGAATCTAAGGAAAGCATCTTTCAACTTGAATCCAAACACTACCCTTCTTACAATGAAGGAAACACCCAACTCCTCATGAGACACAAGGGACCTAAGATTAACCCTGAACACACAGCCGCTGCAATGTAAATCAGGTAAAAGCTAGATATTTATATGTCTGTAGGAGTCAAGCCCTGTACATCCAAGTTTAAACTTTGGCATGAGTTCACCCCCTTTATTGCTCGACCATCCATCCAGGTTAATCGTTCTATCCCCGTTGTACACAACTAATGTTGGAAAATGAGACCAGACCTGATGGACAGCACCAAGAAAAATAGTTCACCAACAGTGTGAACCCTCTCAAGGGTCTACCCTTTAAAACATGGCTTTATCTGTTGATAAAATACAAAGTGAGAAATATCCTACTTCCAATATTCAAAGATTGATGACCCTAAGGAATCTTAAATTCCAATGTATAAAGTCTCAATTTTTTTTTTGATAGGCATGACTAAAGTCAACTATCAATGTCTTCTTATTGATCGGTCAAGACAAAAGGGGCAAGAACTAGAGGGCCTGTCTTTTTGTAGTTTGAATGATCAAGAAGTAGTAGTGTTAGAGGAACTTTTTCTTAAAAGGAAGTCAGGCTCCTCAAAGACCTAAACTATGAGAAAGCCCTAAGTCCCACGAGCTCACCGTGCCTTATGGCACCAACTTGGGATTTTGTGAAAGGGGGCAGACTTTCAAGGACTTTAAACCCATAAGCTTGTCCCATAAGCTTGGTGGGTAGTCTTTACAAGCTGATAGCCAAAGTCCTAGCTAACTGACTGAAAAAGATAATGGCCAGGCTGGTAAACAAAGCTCAAAATGTCTTTGTGGAAGGGAGGCAAATACTGGATGCTCCTTTAATCGCTAATAAAGTCATAGACTCAATGTTGAGGAAGGGAGAGAAGGGTCTTTCAAATTGGACATAGAAAAAGTCTATGACTAGATTGACTGGAGTTTTCTACTTACTCTGCCTCCAAAAATGAAGAATGGTAGCTGTGATAGCTTGGATCAAGTGGTGCATGCATCATGACAGCTTCTTTCTCAATCATCATCAACGGCAGCCCGACAGGTTACTTTAGAAGCTCCAGGGGGCTTCGACAAGGCGACCCCCTGTCCCCCTACTTGTTTGTCCTAGGCAAGGAAGTACTCTCCTTTTAATGTATTGGCCAAACCTCTGGAGGTTTCTTACCAGTTTTCTCCGAAGGAAGAAGGTGAAGGAAAATTACCCATTTGCTCTTCAAGTAGATGATACCTTAGTCTTCCGCAAAGGACTTGAAGAGAGAATGTTGTATCCGAATCTGGATTTTGTGCTTTGAAGCCATGTTTCGCTAAAGTAAATATGGAAAAAGTCATTTTTCTAGTGGGAGTTGTGGAGAATGTCAACTCATTGGCTCATGAACTAGGTTGCAAGAGGGCCCTCCCTATACTTATTTAGGTCTCCGTCGCGAGGCACCATGCCTTTGTTTGGGAAGGGGCTGAAGAAAAGATTCCAAAGAGGCTCGCTCATGAAAAAGACACATTTCAAAAGGGGCGACTTACTCATAAGAATTTCGTTGTCACCCACCCATCATCTACCTCCTCTATCCCTCTTCATGCTTCCAAAGAGTGTGAAGGAAGGTCAAAATAAACTAGTAGAAATTTTCTTGGGGTATTCTAGAAAGGAAAATCACTGATAGAGGAAGAATGTGAGCAAGAGTAAGGAGAAAGCAGGCTCGGGGCATAAGAAACCTTGACTTGTCGAATAGAGCGTCATTGGGAAGTGGGTTTGAGGTTTGCAAATGTAAGAGAGGGTAACTGAGAACCCCCACTCCATAAATATAGGATGGTCGATGGGGATGGCCCACCCGCTGCCTAAAGGCAATTATGGGGTAGCTCTTTGTAAGCCATAGTCGGTAGCTTCCTAAACCAAGGTGGTTGTGTGTCGGAGGTGGGTGACAATAGAGAAGATAATATCATGGAAAGACTTTTAGTGTGGCAACCTCCTTTGTGTGAAGCTTTCCCCACCTTGTATAGAATTGTTGACTCAAAAGGGGCAATGGTTGTTGAGTTGTGGGTTGAGGATGAAGGGGTGGGAGCTTGGAATCCTAACTTCATTAGGCCATTCAATGATTAGAAGATGGAGACAGTCTAGGTCTTTATTGGGGTTCTAAGTAGAAGCTGCATATCCCCTCAGCTAAAAGATAAAATGTTATGGAAAGGGGATTGCTCAGGTTGCTTCATTGTCAAGGCCTATTTCAGCTCTTTGGAAGGCGAAGCTCTCGGGTCTACGCAAGTAAAAATCCTATGGAACCATTATGCCCCCTCTAAAGTTGGCTTTTTCGCTTGGTGGGGAAAGGTTCTCACCACTACTCAACTGAAAAAAAGAGGGTTTCACCTTGCAAGCAAGTGCCCTTTCTGTGGAAAGGAAGATGTTATTTTATGTGGATACAGAATATATGAACCAAGGCTTTGAGGCGTGAAGATCACTATCTTTAAGGAATTAATGCCCCCACTATATAAACTGTATTGTTGAAGGTTATGGCAAGATTCCTTATAGGATACAACAAGGCCTAGAGACCTGCAGGCAGCAATCTTGAAGATCTCTCTTTTAGAAATTCTTCAATAAGAAAGGGTTGTTTTTAAAGTCTGAGAATGAGAGGTTGGAGAAGTAGTTTCAATGTCTAACTCTTTCAGATATATGTAACACCCCAGTGTTCCTTCAAGACAAGACATGTCTCAAACATGAATAGTTACAACTGTTGAATAGCAGGCCTAAGACATGAATATGTGAGGCAATTAATTACTGATGGTGTTGTTACCATCATTTATATAAGATCTTGTAAGAATTTAGCAGACCCTTTTACCAAAGGACTCTCAAGAGATTTGATTAAAAGTATTGCAGTTGGAATGGGTCTAAGATCTTTTAATTAAACTTGCTTTTAATGGTAACCCAACTTATTACTATTTTAAATAGTTATAAGTTTAATGGGTAATAACAAGTTATTAGTAAGTTAACGATAAAAAAAAAGAAGTTATTAGTAAGTTGGAAGGCATTGAGTTTGTACTTTATTAGTCCTACAAGATTATGCTAATTAAGTGTCGGAGGATGAGTTATGATACTCCTAATGAAGTTTGAAATTTAGGATCTTCACCTATATGAACATTAGAGTGGTGCCGCTCTAGCAAAAGTTTTGAATATTTTTGTACATGTTCATTTAATAATGCGACAGAAGACAAGGCCATAATAGTGCTATTAATTGATTCTGATGAAATTCTAATTAAAATTAGGAGTTTTATGTGTGTGGTATGTCCGCTTTGTAATAAATAAAATAATTATGTGTTAAAGAGTTGAAGTCCCACATTGGAAAAGCAAAGTTTCTTTTCCTAGTTTATTAGTGTGGATAGTCCTTTTCTCTTAGATTTGGGAGAAAGAGGGAAGATATGGAGGGAACCAAATTTGTTTCAAAATTTGGTGAATTAGAACAATTATATATATATAAATATATTATAGGTCTAATGATTAAGTAATTCTAAGTACTTAGCACGATAATAATTCGAAAATACTAATATTATTTTTATATTTTTATTTTCGGAATATATATATATGAGAAGTTACAACTGCTATTCAACAGTTGTAACTATTCATGTTTGAGACATGTCTTGTCTTGAAAGGGTGCCTAAGTGTTCTATATATACAAAGAAGTTAGACATTGAAACTACTTCTCCAACCTCTCATTCTCAGACTTTAAAAACAACTCTTTCTTATTGAAGAATTTCTCAAAGAGAGATCTTCAGATTGTCACTCACAGTCTCTAGCTTTGCTGTATCCTGTAAGGAATCTTGCCATAACCTTCAGCAATATAGTTTATATTGTACAAGACCTGACATTGCTTTTTCAGTATGTAAATTATCTAGGTTTACCATTAATCCTAGTGTTGATCATTGGAAAGCAATTGGTAGGGTACTTGGTTATTTAAAGAGAACTATAAACTACGGATTATTTTACAATACCTTTCCAAGTGTAGTGGAAGGTTATTCAGATAGTTGGATAACTAGTGCAAATGATAATAAATCAACCTCGTGATGGATTTTTACCATGTGAGGTGGGGTCGTTTCGCATCAAAGAAATAGACTTGTATAACTCATTCTTACTATGGAATCGAGTTTATAGCTCTGGGCAAAGAAATGGTATGAAGCAGAGTGGCTGAGGAATTTACTATTGGATATAAAGTTGTGGCCACAACCGATGCTAGCCATTTCCTTATACTGTGAATAGTCAAGCAACAATGTCTAGGGCATTTAGTAAGATTTATAATGGAAAATCTAGACATATTAGCCTAAGACATGAATATGTGAGGCAATTAATTATTGATGGTGTTGTTACCATCATTTATATAAGATCTTGTAAGAATTTAGCAGACCCTTTTACCAAAGGACTCTCGAGAGATTTGATTAAAAGTACTGCAGTTGGAATGGGTTTAAGATCTTTTAATTAAACTTGCTTTTAATGGTAACCCAACTTATTACTATTTTGGAAGAAGAGGTTTAATGCACAACAAGTTATTAAGAAATGAAGGCATTGAGTTTGTACTTTATTAGTCCTACAAGATTATGCTAATTAAGTGTCGGAGGATGAGTTATGATACTCCTAATGAAGTTTGAAATTTAGGATCTTCACCTATATGAACATTAGAGTGGTGCCGCTCTAGCAAAAGTTTTTGAATATTTTTTTACATGTTCATGAATAACAGGATGTAGCACAAGGCCATAATAGTGCTATTAATTGATTCTGATGAAATTCTAATTAAAATTAGAGTTTTATGTGCGTGGTATGTCCGCTTTGTAATAAATAAAATAAAACCAAGGTTTAAGGTTAGACCACCTTTGGTTTGATCAAAGTCTTGATATACTCACACTAATAGATGGTTAAAATCGAAAGATACCTTCTATATGCATAAAACTAAGTGGGGGATTGTTGTATGTAGGTTATGTGTTAAATTTTATGCATATAGAAGGTATCTTTCGATTTAAACCATTTATTAGTGTGAGTATATCAAGACTTTGATCAAACCAAAGGTGGCCTAACCTTAAACCTTGGTTTTATTTTATTTATTACAAAGCGGACATACCACACACATAAACTCCTAATTTTAATTAATTTCATCGAACTACCACTAATAGCACTATTACGGCCTCAGGCTACATCCTCGTTATTCATGAACATGTAAAAATATTCAAAACTTTTGCTAGAGCTACACCACTCTATGTTCATATAGGTGAAGATCCTAAATTTCAAACTTCATTAGAGTATTACAACTCATCCTCCGACACTTAATTAGCATAACTTCAGACTAATAAAGTACAAACTCAATGCCTTCCAACTTACTAATAACTTGTTATTACCCATTAAACTTATAACTATTTAAAATAGTAATAAGTTGGGTTACCATTAAAAGCAAGTTTAATTAAAAGATCTTAGACCCATTCCAACTGCAGTACTTTTAATCAAATTCCTCAGAGTCCTTTTTAAAAGGTCTCAAGTAAATTCTTACAAGATCTTATATAAATGATGGTAACAACACCATCAGTAATTAATTGCCTCACATATTCATGTCTTAGGCTAATATGTCTAGATTTTCCATTATAAATCTTACTAAATGCCCTAGACATTGTTGCTTGACTATCACAGTATAAGGAAATGGCTGGCATCGGTTGTGGCCACAACTTTATATCCAATAGTAAATTCCTCAGCCACTCTGCTTCCTTACCTGCTGCTGCAAGAGCTATAAACTCAGATTCCATAGTAGAATGAGTTATACAAGTCTGTTTCTTTGATGCCCAAGAAACAGCCCCACCTCCTATGGTAAAAATCCATCCTGAGGTTGATTTATTATCATTTGCACTAGTTATCCAACTAGCATCTGAATAACCTTCCACTACACTTGGAAAGGTATTGTAAAATAATCCGTAGTTTATAGTTCTCTTTAAATAACCAAGTACCCTACCAATTGCTTTCCAATGATCAACACTAGGATTAATGGTAAACCTAGATAATTTACATACTGAAAAAGCAATGTCAGGTCTTGTACAATGCATTGCATACATCAAACTTCCAATAGCACTTGCATATTCAATTTGGGCTACAGCTCTACCAGAATTTTCAACCAACTTGGAAGAAACATCATATGGGGTATTTGCTTCTTTGATATTCAAATGTTTAAATTTAGTTAGTACTTTCTCAATGTAATTTGATTGACAAAGAGCAAAACCCCCACTATGTTTTTTAACCTTGATACCCAAGATAGTATCTACCTCATTTAAATCTTTCATTTTAAATTGTGAGGATAGATATTTCTTTGTATCTTGAACACCATCCATGTTAGTTCCAATAATGAGCATATCATCCACATAGAGACAAATTATCACTCCATAATTTTCTGTAAATTTAGAATAAATACATTTATCAGCAATATTGTGCTGAAAACCATATTCTAAAATTACATAATCAAACTTTTCATGCCATTGCTTTGGAGCCCGCTTTAAACCATAAAGAGACTTGGTTAACTTGCACTTTCTTTTCATTTCCGGTAAAACAAAACCCTGTGTTGCTCTTGATATAACTTCTTCATCTAATTTCATTTAGAAAAAGCTGTTTTGACATCCATTTGATGTACAAACAGATTATATAATGATGCTAATGCCAAAAGCACACGAATTGATGTAATCCTTGCCACAGGAGCATAAGTATCAAAATAATCTATTCCCTCCTTTTGTTTAAAACCCTTTGCTACTAGTCTAGCTTTAAAGGTTTGTAAAGATCCATCAATATTATATTTTCTCCTAAAAACCCATTTACATCCAATTGGTTTAGAACTTGGAGGTAAATCAACAATAATCCAAGTATTATTACTAATCAATGAATCCATCTCATCATTGATTGCTTCCTTTCAAAAAGCTCCATCTCTAGAAGACATAGCTTCTTGAAATGTTTTAGGATCATCTTCTATATTCAATAAAATTGGTATTTTATTGAGTACAGTAGACCTATCGCCTTCAACAAGAAAAACAATAGATTGAGAAGAAATATAATCTGGATGAAGATTCTTTTCTTTTCTAACTCTTTGGCTTTTCTAACTTCAATAGGAAATTCAATTCTTTTGTTGCTGTGAACTAGGATCAACATCCTTATTAACAATATTGGTAGGTTCATTATTCGGATTAGAATCTTTAGGGATATTTTGTGAATCACTTTGAAATTTATTTTCTATAAAATCAACATCCCTTGATTCAACAATCACATTTGAACTCAAGTCCAATATTCGGTAAGCTTTAGAATTTTCAGCATAGCCTACAAAAATTCCTTTTAAAGCTCTTGGTCCCACTTAACTTCTTAGGATCCGAACCCTATAGAGCTACATCCCCAAACTCTAAGATAGCTTAGATTTGGTTTTCTGTTTTTCCATAGTTCATATGGAGAAACTTTTGATTTCCTTGATGGAATTCTATTATGTAGATAACAAGCAGTGAGTAATGCTTCTCCCCATAGATTTGTTGGCAATCTGGCATTTATAAGCATGGCATTAACCATCTCAACTAGTGTTCTATTCTTTCTTTCTGCCAACCCATTTTGTTGTGGGGTGTATGGAGCAGTCGCTTGATGTATTATTCCCGATTCTTCACAAAATGAAGAGAATTCCACATAAAAATACTCACCACCTCTATCACTTCTTAGGACTTTAATTTTCTTGTCCTTTTGATTTTCAACTTCAGATTTATACACCTTAAACATATCAAAAGCTTGATCCTTGTTTCTCATTAAATACACATATGTAAATTTTGTAAAATCATCAATAAATGTAATAAAATATCTATTACCTCCTCTAGTTAACATACCATTTAGTTCACATATATCAATATGTACTAATTCCAATAAACATGTAGTTCTTTCAACTTTTGGAAAAGGTTTCTTAGTCATCTTAGCCTAAATACATACTTCACAAGTTTGCATGCTATCTTGATCATAATTAATTAAGCCATGCTTTGCCATAAACTTTAAAGATTTAAAACTAATATGAGCCAAACGATCATGCCATAAAGATAAAGATAACTCAACAATATAAGCAGAACTAGGCATCTTATTATTAATAATACTTAGTTTAAACATACCATCACATGAATAACCCTTCCCCACAAAAATTCCATTTTTGGACAGAATTAGCTTATCAGACTCTAAAACAACCTTAAACCCTTTCTTGTTCAATAAATTAGCAGACATTAGGTTCTTTCTTATATCGGGAACATGTAGAACATTGACCAACAGAATTTTCTTAGAAGATGTGAATTGTAACTCTACACTTCCTTTGCCCACCACTTTAGCAGAATTATGATTTCCCATCAGAACTTCATCTCCATTGTCAACAATTTCGTAATCTTTGAAATGTGACTTGTTGTTGCACACATGAATTGTAGCACCTGAGTCATACCACCAGTCATCAGACTTAGTGACAGCAGCCATATGAAGTTCTGTGATCATTCCAATATGCAAATCTGACACCATTGCCACAAGATTATTTAGCGCATCTGCTTCTACTAGATTTGCATTGTTGGAATTCTGAGCATTATTAGACTTATATGCGTTGTTGGGTTTCTGCTTCTTGAGTAATCTGCACTCACGTTTGAAGTGCCCTTTTTTCCCACAGTGATAGCAAGTCTTTGCTTTGTTAAACTTGCTGGAACTACCATTTCCAGAATTTGTCTCAGAAAATTTTCTCTTGTTTCCTCCACCAGTTTTCTGCTTTCCTTCAACAAAATTTACTTTTGTTGTAGATTCATTTGAGAATTTATTTGCTCGTAGCCTGGTTTCCTCTTCAATACGGAGATGCTTTTGAATTTGTTCAAGAGAAAATGTTTCTGTAGTATGCAGCAATTTCTTCATGTAACCATTCCAACTTGGAGGAAGTTTAGCAATAATTCCTCCAACTTGTAATGATTCAGGAACCTCCACTTTCACATCTTTGAGTTTTGAAACTAGGATTTGTAATTCATGTACTTGGTCCATCACAGAAACATTATCAACCATAGAAAACTCAAAATATTTCATAATAAGAAATTTCTCCACACCTTGTTTCTCGTTGTTGTATTTGAATTCCAGTGCGCTCCATATCTCCTTTGCAGTCTTAACAGAAGTAAAAAGATCATATAGACGATCAGACAGATTGTTGAGAATATGTCCTCTGCATAACAGTTCATCTTCTTCACGTTTGCTCCTATCTTTCTTCGTTTGTTCATCTTCATCAGGATTTGGAGGAGACAAATCTGCCAGTGCAGGATTCAATATATAGGAAATCTTCAGGGCAGTAAGAAGAAACATCATCTTATCCTTCCAACGAGTAAAATTTGTTCCATCAAATCGATCCAACTTCACGAACTCTTGATTCATTACAGCCTTGGACTCCATGACCATTAATTCCTTAAAATTGTTATTTTATGTGGATACAGAATATATGAACCAAGGCTTTGAGGCGTGAAGATCACCGTCTTTAAGGAATTAATGCTCCCACTATATAAACTATATTGCTGAAGGTTATGGCAAGATTCCTTACAGGATACAACAAAGCCTAAATACCTGCAGGCAGCAATCCTGAAGATCTCTCTTTTAGAAATTCTTCAATAAGAAAGAGTTGTTTTTAAAGTCCGTGAATGAGAGGCTGAGAAGTAGTTTTTAAATTGTCTAACTCCTTTTGTATATATAGAACACTTAGGCACCCTTTCAAGACAAGACATGTCTCAAACATGAATAGTTACAACTGTTGAATAGCAGTTGTAACTTCTCATATATATATATATATATATATATATATATATATATCCGAAAATAAAAATATAAAAATAATATTAGTATTTTTGAATTATTATCCGTAAGGGCCATACACATGCTAAGTGCCAGTGCCATCATTAGACCTATAATATATTTATATATATAATTGAGCTTAATTCACCAAATTTTTTAAACAAATTTGGTTCCCTCCATATCTTCCCTCTTTCTCCCAAATCTAAGAAAAAGGACTATCCACACTAATAAACTAGGAAAAGAAACTTTGCTTTTCCAATGTGGGACTTCAACTCTTTAACACATAACCTACATACAACAGAAGAAGAGCTGGAACACATTCTCATCCACTGCCCTCTAATTTTGGGGTAGTGGATTGATCTTCTCTTTGCCTTTGGGGTGAGTTGGGTGTGCCCCCTCTTGACTAGAGATCTCCAGAGCTGGATGCATTTCCCAATTAGGAAAAATACAAAATCAATTTAGAGGGCAGCTCCTTTGTTCCTCCTTTGGGCTATTTGGAAAGAAAGAAATAGAGTTGTCTTCGAAGACACCTCTTTTTCTATTCTCAGGGTAAAACTTCATGTTATACGATCTTTGGTTCCTCTCTCTTGCCAGATACTCCCGCACGTGTGAAAACTCTCTTTGTTAGGCTGCTTTTGTATAGATTTTATGGCTATGCCTCGGTGTACTCTTTTTGTAGGATACGGTTTGACTCTCTTTCCTCTTTTGTTTCTCCCCGCTATGGCTTTGGGCTCCTTGTATACTACACTCAGAGCACGGTTTTTGTTTCTTAATGATTGACCTTCTTTGCCTATCAAAAAAAAAAAAAAAAAACAAAAAACAAAAGGGGCAAGAAAGTGATCATCAAGACTTAACCTCAAAATTCAAACATGGGCAAGAATTTAATCCTATGACAAAACCACTAATAAACTTCTTGTCATGCCTTGCAAAGCATTCGAACTTTTTTTGATAGCTCCAACCCACCTTTTTTTGGTGGTATAGACAGTGATCTTTTAGCTAGATGAAACTTGTATGTGAACCTCGATATCTCTCCAGAACAAGATCCCACTGGGATTGAAGGCAAACCAACTCATAAAGAAAAAAAGAATAGTGCGTATGAGGAACTACTTGACCATTTTATGTAATACATTAAATACTTTTGCTTTGAAAGTCGATTCTTTAGATGAAAGTTCGCGCATTATTTTGTATAACAATGTACAAGTCATTTATATTTAGCTGCACTGTCAGCCCCTGATATTGATCGACAGTGATGAATAGAACCACACTCTAATTAAAGCCATGTCTTCCCACTGAAAGATTCTATATTTACAATGGGATGACATTTTCTCTAATGCATGGTTATCCCCCATAAAAGCGGGTATATTTTGTTGAAGTTTCTTCACTTGTGCTCCATATTGTGTTGCACTGGTAATTTCACTGGCTGTGATTTTTGCTTAATCTGTTGATTTCCTTCTGAAGCACATGCATTTGATGTAGGGATCACACGTGACAAGAAAATTTGAGTAGGGCTTAGAGACAGGCAAAGTATGAAGTATTTTGAGGTTCCTTTTCTGCTGGAGGCTGTCAGTGTCTATTTCAACTACCATTTAGTTGGTATGGCAAACCATCAGGAGCAAGACTAGCCACCATCAATTTTTACCTTTTTGGGAATATCTTCAATTTTTTCGTAGTCCTTACGGAACACTACTGTTCATCAACACTGGTATGGGATTATTGACCCCATCTTTTGCTTTTCACTGGATGAAATTCTCCTGAAGTAGAGAGACTGGGTAGTTGGAAAATGAAGTATGATTCCATGACGTGCTGCCAGAGTCAACAAATATTCAATTCCTTTTGTCGGTTGGGAAAGATCTTTTATGTTTGAATTGGTTTTGAAGATTTAGGCTGTAATGTCCGTACAACAAGCTGGTTTGGGAAAGAGCTGCTTTTGAGAAAATTTTCTACAAACTACTTGTAGACTCTTGGGCTTGCTTGAAAGCCCTGGGTGGTATTGGTGTTGTCCAGAGCTTTATACGTTTTGACTTTATCTTGAGCAAAATCACATGTCTTGGAAATTTGGGTTTTTAAAATAAGAAAGATGCACTTAATTGTGAACAGCCAGCCCAATTACCCATATTGTGGCAATCAGTTTATTAAGAAAAAGTAGGTGAAGTGCTGCTATCTTTAGTCCCCCCCATATGGGTGGGTAGAGCGATAGAGTAACCAAAATCGTGACTTGGAATAGGGTCTCTAGGGTCTAGGGTCTATAATACGTCTTATGATTCCTTCTCATACTAGCCGGCTGTGCAAAAAAGGTTCCAAATGTGCTTTAGCATGCCATTAGAATTTCGTGAAAAAATGATATGTGGATTTAAGGTAATAATCTACCTTTTTGAATTGTTGTACGGTTATGCCAAAGGATACAATGTTTACCATCAGAAAAGTTGGGGAGGGTAAGTAAATGAGGAGAAAGTATTTGATGGAAAGAGTTTTATAAAATTTATGTTGTTTGATATAGTTATGTGAGAGAGTTAAAACTTGAATGGTTCAAAAATCTATCTTTTCAAAACGTTTTTGTACGTTCTGAAAATGGTTTTTTTTTTTGAGGAAAAAATTAGAAAAAAAAAAGAAGCAGCAATTTTGATAACCAAATCTGTTATTTATTTTCTTTGGAAATTGGAGTGTTTTGAGAGAGTATTCTTTTAAAGTGATTTCGAAAATAAAAGAAATTTATTTGGTCTGACCCAACCCTAGGTTTAACTCAAATCCAGTACAAATCTATATATTTAACAAACTTATTTTACGAAGTAAAAACCACTAGTAGCATTCACTAATAAATGTTTATTTTTCTTTCTGTAATGATATGCATTCATACTAACCTAAAAGTTTATAATCAATCTTGGAGAAGTAAAAAACTATATTTAAAAGTACAACTAAGAAAGAAAAATTTATTATCTATAAGATACAAATAATTAAATTCTCAAAAATGTAAGAATCCTCGGCTCTAAATCATTTTATTGACAATTACGACAGTATTTATAACATGCTTTGCAGCATTCATTAAGAAAACTGGTGAGCCCATGCCCATTGAGAAATTTCAAATGTTGGAGGGAGGTGCAGATTGCAAAAACTTTGAATACGGTTACAACAAACTCCGGGGGGAGAAATGAGATGCAAACTCTCTCATCAACATTTTTATAGCTCCAAAAACATGGTTTGTCCCAATGTTGTGATACATTTTTGATGGAACCCAAACAGGGTGGGGGGCTTAAGCAGCCTTGGGAAGAGGAATGGTTTCTGAAGGTGGTAATGTAACTGAACGCAACAGCTCCAATGAGGAAACAAGTCCCAAGAAATGAGAGAGGATAGTGTTTGCCGAAGCCTGCAATCAAACAACACCCCCATTCAAGATCAGAGTTTTGTCTCCTACTTTGTGGAATCATGATTCATGGGTTTCCAAAAGTTTATCCCTTACTAAAGAATGATGGGAGATATTTTTGGTCTAACCAATCTTGCTAAATATTTTCTGTGACCTGGTAAGTAAAGAACTTTGGGGGCTTGCTGGGAAAATGCACACCAGCAAAACTTACATTACTTTAAGACAAGATACTCTGGACATAAAGGATAATTAAATGGACTACATGCTTAATTGATTATGTCATATGATGCTTGAAAAAAGAACAAAAGAAGTCCTAATTTTATTTTGAATGATCATATTCCAGATGATGCTAGATGGAACTTTTGTTGTTTTCAATTAAATTCCTAACAAGCACAATGCTACAAAGTCAGCAAGAATCTTCAGGAGGAGCAGTGTAACTGACTAGGATACGGAAAATATTTCAGGAAATCAGAACCAATAGAAGGTGATTTATCTGGCAAAGAGATTATTGAAGCAAAATTATACAGAAAGTCAAAAAATTCGGAATAGAGCCTTTTTTGGTTGTTCCTTTTCGCCGTTGACAGTTCAAAAGATTTGCATCTGATTAGAGTTATGTCAGTTTCTTCATCATGGTCAACAAAAATTTGGATTTGCATATTAAGAATTATTCCCATGAGTTTGCATCCATAATTTTACTGATCTTAAAAATGAAAGATGGATGTTGATAAAGATGAGTACCTACCTGCACCAAGAATACATCCAATGCAAGAACAGGACTGGACCCGGGAGAGATACCCTGGTAATAAGGATTTGCTGATGTAGTAAGAGCCTTAGCAACCAACAATCCAATAGTAGCTTGCATGCCCAGAATTGCAGCACCCATTCCCAATATGTTCAATACTATACCATTTCTCAAACTTTTCACAACATCAGCTCGAGGAGGAGCCTGAAAACAAAAGTAAACAATAGAACATTGTACCTTTAAAGGTCTTATCCAACAAAAGACTTAGAATATGCAGTTTCTAATGAACTTGAAGTATTGAACCAGAACTGAAAAACAGAATCACCACTCTTATTGCAACAATTTGTCATGGCTTTAAGGATCTAAGTATGGCCTATCAACATTGAGATTACTACTTGATGCATGCAAGGTTCTAGGAGGCTAGTTGGCACCAGATGGACATGCTATGGATCATGGCCAATATATAATTTTTCAGGCACAGGAGCACATTTCCATTCATTTCATACACATCAAAATCAAGAGTGAAAGAGATCAGAGATTGTTGGAATGCAAAGGTATACATTTCTGATAGAGTTGTAATTGTTGTTTAATTTGCATTTGAGTCCACTAAAGGAATTCATACAGCAGGGGAATGAAAGATCACATGAATCCAAAATGTCCACTGGGTGGCCCCATAAGAAGCCAGCCAAGTGTCACTTTGAAACACACAAAGAGGGTTTGTTGCTGGTGCCATGTTGATGCTCCAGAAGCTTCTCATGGATAACAATGTACTATTGGCCAACAAGCAATCTATGTTCTAAATGCTGTCAGTTGGTGGTCATATGGCTTGGCTCTTATCATGGTGAGTGGACAGAAAAGGACAGCAGAGAAGGAAAAGAAAGCACAATTCTGCATTTTCATAGTGAGGTGTAGAGAGACTGCTTCATGCCATTCAAGCAGCAGGACCAAAAAAACTAACCCAAACACCGACGACAAATAAAAACACTATGATTTGTTACGTCCTACTTGAATAAGAAATATGCTACATCACTAATCATTCTCAAGAGAGATCCATCTACAGTTGTATTAAGTCAACATTAGCTGTAGAATTACATCGTTCCACATGCACCCTATCTGTCACAAATGAAAAAAGAAACAGAGACACAAAATCTGTCTCTTTTTTCCATGGGTAAATCAACCTCATCAATGTTTAGTTGCACCAACAATACCAAGCTTGATAAAAGAGTCAAATTAGGCAAAAGCTTCTGAAATCCTTACAAGAATGCAGGTAAATTCATCCTCAAGTTAATGGCAGGGATTCCCTTGAGGAAGCTCTATTCTTTCTTTTATATATATATATATATATATATATATATATATATAAACAGCAAGCAAACAGTACCAAGCAAATTCAGTTCCACGTTTTCAGCTTCAACTAAGCAATGA
The DNA here is from genome assembly GCA_016808115.1 of Tetrastigma voinierianum. Taxonomy (NCBI): domain Eukaryota; kingdom Viridiplantae; phylum Streptophyta; class Magnoliopsida; order Vitales; family Vitaceae; genus Tetrastigma; species Tetrastigma voinierianum. The sequence continues at coordinate 83,796 of JAEQBH010007074.1, forward strand.
ATCTCTCATTCAAAATGACATCCCAACTCCAAACTTTCTGCTTCTTTGACTTACTTTTCTATTATCATATATTTACAGGAGATAAATTTCTAAAGTTAACAAGGGAGAGGAAAAGGCGTCAATTAACCCTAGCAGAAAAATTTATCACAAAAGTTCTTGAGAAAAATGAAGCAATAATAACTCTTTCACAGAATTTCTGATCAATAAATAGAGAAGGGAGCTTCATTAATTTCCATGCTTCACATATTATATCACACGGAACTCCTTAAATATGTGAATGTGGAACTTTCTCATATGCAATTTTTTTTTTTTGATGTTTAAATGCATAAACAGGGCACTAAAATTGCACCCAAGGGGATATACAAGTAAGAGAAAAACTCACCCCCACCTCACAAAAATAAAAGCCGCGTTATACAAAACACCTCGAACTTCATCCCCTCCCTATGCCCACCCCAACCGTTAATCACCAAGCCAGGCCCATTTCTCAGACTTAAGAGGTTCCCCAACACCTTTAGATCTTAACCCAAACCAAGTTAAGTGAAGAAAGCTTGGGAAAAAGTAGGTAAGGAAGATGCAAGAAAGAGAAACAAAATAGTTTGAAAAGGACCAAAGTTGATAAACTAAAGTCAAGCCCCACACAAAGAGGCGAAATCCATGAGCATGGAAGTGATTTAGCGTTGGTGAGATAATACAAGAGAAATCAAATACAAAATTTATAGGTATTGCTTTATATTTTAATGCAAAAACAAAAACAAAAAAAAAGGCTTGAATCTTGATCTTGTCTTTTTTTACATATATTTATCTATTTGTGTTTTTAAGTTTTATGATTCATGGGAGGTGAGAAAAAACTGAGAACAAAAGAGAGATTGAAATTTGTGTTTTAGACTCTAGTTGTTCATCACCCCATGTTATTTTCATGAGGAGAGACCACAACCAAAGTAAATGATCGTGAGATGACCACTCTCCAGGCAGGTTGATATTATTGAAGGAAAGTGGCTAGGCAAACAAAAGAGAGTTAGACTCTGTGGGAAGTGTTCTGATAGGATCAACACTTCTAATTCTCAGGTAAACCAATCCTCACCATTTTATTCTCCTTTTCAAAGATCTGAAAAACAGAGAAAAATTCACCAATACAAACACCCACCCCTCATTCACAAGCGAATTCATCATGCCTTTCCCTGCCCCCCCACCCCACCGCCAACCAAATATAACCCTCTCCCCCTAACAAACTGATTCTCCTCCCCAAAAAAAAAGACCACACTGGCCCTCGATAGGTCACGCCACAAACACGGCGCTATACACACAAGAAAACCCAAACTCAGACTAATATCACCTGGCTGTGTAATTTTTAACTGTCACCTGTGGCTGGTTCTTTTCCTTTCTTCCTCCTTGCATAAGTAATTTGTATTTTGGGCCTATCATGTTCATATTGCACAAAGAACTTTGCAACAGTTGAGAGCTTTACAACTTCTGATGCCTTGGCCATATGTGGTCTTCCCCTATTGATAGCCAACAAGGAACTATTGGAACCTCGGGTTAGTGGCTTCTTACAATGGCATTATATATAATAATTCTTGAGAACATTTAAGATAGTCTAGCTCAACATAAAATCCAGTCTTCCACCCAACTGTCGAGAAACCATACTCTTATGATAAATCTATAGAAGCTTCAGTTTAATGGGCTTGAGTAGATATGCCTGCACTTTTCTGAACTCATAGTCATTGTCTCTAGAGTTTTCCACACAACAAAAATATAAGTGAGGGCTCCTTTTTTTAGGGCATGACAACATTTCATGCTTTAAACCCTATTCCTATAGTAACATGGTATCATCTAAATAAAAGGTTAGGAAAACTTCAGAATTAGCTCAAACATCATAATAAAAATTAAATGAGAACTTGATACAAACTATAACATTGAGTTTTGAGACAAATTTTCTGTAGAAGTCACTACCTTGGATAATTTTCAACCTCAAAATTATATTTGCTTAGAGGTCATAAGCGTCTAATGTAGGCTTAGTAGCTGTCCATCTGATCAGGCCCCAAATCTAGTACAGTTCAGGCTTTAAAACAATACCATTGCTAATGACTAACATATTTCCATGTCGGGTTGAGTATCTGAAACTCAAGTCATAGCGTGTGAAACCAAAAAAGAAACGAGAAGGGGGAGTTGTTTGAACTTTGGAATTTCATTTTTCCAATGATCCTTTGCAGTAACCAAATATAGAGTAAAGGCTGTTAGTTTCATAGCTTTCTGCCACCATTTGCTACACATTGAATAAAGTGAAGCTGTAATCTGTTGAAAAGAATTGATTTAAGATTCACAAAAAGAAAAAAAGATCTGACCAATGCTTTCTCCTCAGAGATATAAAAAATTCTATCAATTAAACTGATATGCAACACATTTACATTATCTAGCGTTCTCCACCTAAATTCACAGTAAACATTGAAAAACAAAAACATAATACATTTGAATTCCAGAATCCAACTTAAAGGAACCCTAGAAAAATTCAGAATTACATACCTTAGATGGCTCATTTGCAGTTTTCCGAAGCCTTTCCGAGAGCCGAATGTACCCAAATGACCAGAACACCGAAATGAAAGCGGCCACAATTCCACCAGAAGTAGCATAAAAAGTTGCAGGGGAAGATATCTTCCCGGTGATGATAACTGAAAACGAGAGAATCACAGCTGCAACAACAGTACATACCAACTGTCCCCAAAACCCTAAGTTGCCCAGCCTCTTGAAATACCTCGAAGTATTCTCCAATCTCTTTGCCACCTACACCATTCTAAGCCATAAGTTTCAATTCAAACACGCATTAATGCTCGCCAATTGAGAACAAGCTCCAAACCTAACCCTCAGTTTGTTTGCCGAGAAAACTGAGGGAAATGAAAATTCTTATTTCAGTTCTGTTTTGACTTAGTTTTGAATTAGGTCAGCAACAGCACATTCAAAATTAAAATCTATCTCCTCATTTTATGGGCAACAAAACAATGCAGGAAGAAAGATGCTGCACCTGAGCGAATTTAGCTTTCTCGGACTCGTCGGAAGAAGGGAAAGTGGGGGAAATTGAGGAGGCAACCCTGGTTCCTCTATGCCCGAGAGCATCGTAGGAAGAAAGAGAGGGCTTGAGCGAAGAAAGAGAAAGTGAGGAGAGAGAATTAGGAAGAGAAAAGGGGGGATTTACTGTGGAGTGACTAAAGGAGAGTGATGGACGGGGGAGATTGCGGTGGAGGTGTAAAGGTGGGGGGGCTGCCCTGGAAGGAGGTGGCGCCACCGTGGGGTTGCCGGAGCAAGCTGCCGGCAATAGTAGTAGTGTCTGCATCGTTGGGGCGAGTAGGGTAGAATCCAGTTGATGGTATCTCCGTAGTCTGCTGCTGTCCGTGATAACTCGTCTCCCACTCGCAACAACAGGGTCTGTTTGGAATCCAGAAAATTTCCCCTTTTTTAAATTTTTAACTAATATTTTTTAAGTAAAAAAGACTATTATTATTTTTTTTTAGTTTTACTTCTATAGTTCTATTCTTCACTGTACATTAGATTCATTGTACTATTTTAATCTCTCTCAAAAACCCATCTCAAAATACTCCTAATATTACATTGTTATGGTATTTCGTCTTATAAGTATCAATGGAATGGTTGATAACCCATGTTTAATAAATATGGGTTGGAAGTGGGAACAACCCATGCTCTTATTTCGCGGCTTTGAGAAAGCTCAGCCTGTATAAAAGAGGTGTACTCCCAAAAACGAAATAGGAAGATTCATTCAATAAAATTCGTGTTAGCTTAAACGCTTTCACTGACGCCGTCTGTGGGAACTCGGTTCTACCCACTTGCTATCATGGATTTGGGTTGTCATCTTGTTTTCTTTTCGATTCCGAACTCTTTTTTTCTAGAATCAAATCGACAGACAACAAAGGATCACGATTGCTTTTCAAGATCAACCCCTCTATTTGTTTCTCCTTCACTTCTTTCCTCCATAACAACCAAGATCCTAACAACCGATTCCAAACCTCACCCGGCCCCGACATTGCTCATAAGAATCAGAAAACGGTCACCGTCAACACAAATCCATCCATACTCGTCACAAACCTCTTGTTCTCGTCAGAATCAAATGCCAAATCGAGAATCTTCGGAAGAGCACCAAATCGACGGTTCTCAACAATCCAAGCCCTAACCAGCTATGACGAAACCACCGGCAACGACGACGGAACAATGAAGGAGGACTACTCCCATACCTGGATGAGATGATGGAGGTCTCGCCACCAACGAAAGATCCTCTGAGATTTATGCGTAAAAGTAAAATTATTATTTTTATCCTCCTGTTCTGTATCATTTATGTTCGCTCATTTTAGAAATAGTGATTTGTCTAAGTTCCTCCCTCCAGTGTGTTGTGTCCTGTTTTCTCTCTTTATTTTCCACTTGATTTGACCTATTCAAAAGTGCCAAGGAGGAGACCGTTTATCATCCTACAAATCCAAAGCACTATTAGCGATATCTCCTTATTACAATGACTTTTGAGTATCTCTTTCCCACCTGCAATCTCCTTTCCATATAATTTGAAAAAGAAAATCAAGATCAGATCCTGCAATATCTGAAATAGTCTTGGATTTCACTCCTAAATTAAGGTCTCCTGTAGCAACCCATCGTTGAAGTAAAATCGAGAGCAAAAGCCAAATATAAATGTCAAGTGGAAAAACCAGCTTCAAAGAAATGGCAATACCGAGCTAAAATTTGTCGATGAACAAAGGATCGCTAAATTTGGGCAAATATAGTTGATCACTATTTATCAAAGAAACGTAACAAACCATTCTACCTCAAGATTATACCAAGTGTAAGAAAAAGCACACCCGCGGAACTAAAAAGCAACCGGTATTCTCCAAAACAGTAGATTCTCGACAAAATATGCAATAATTCCGGGGAATCCATTTTGAACTCCCAACAATCAAACAAAATTTCAATAAATAGACCCAAAACGGAAACGATTTCCATACAGCAATTTTGCAGATCTGAGGGAAATCGTAAGAAACGATTCGAAGAAGGGAAGAAATCGTGAGGAGCTAACTCGGGCTTGTCATTGCCATTGCCGGGCCAGCTTGTCGCCTTCGCAGTCACAGCCCATCGCCCGTTGCCTCCTAACTCGCGGAGATCTTGTGAGATCTCGCCTCGCTCGCCGCCCACCCCGGCCGTCGCCCAACATCATGTGAGATCTTCGGATCCTGAACGAGCGTTTCCACGGCCGGCGACCTCGCTCTTCCTTCCTCCATCCTTCGATCTGACAATCGGCGACCGTAACGAACGTTAGCGAATACGAACGACGACGTTGCGTCCGAGGATAAACGGATCGTTTTTATTTATTATTCACAATAACAGATCGACGCTGTTTTAGATCAGCCACGCGCTTTAAGGTTGAACACGTCAATCGACGTTCGATGCGAAACGTCCAACGATCGTCAGATTTCCAAACGACGCCGTTGGTATATCTCGTAGCCAACGAGCAAACGACGTCGCTACAAATGATAAAATGATCGCCCGTTTGACCTAAACCTATATTTTGCCAAATAATTAGCCTACAAATATTTTTATCAACTTCTAATTATTTTCTCAATTTATACATATAAATAAAATAAGATTACTAAATGAAAAAAACCATAAATCATATTTTTTGTGAATAATTTAAAATATAAATTTAAATATAAATGTTTTACGTGATATGAATTAATTTATTTTATTCCCATTGACATACATATCTTTCATTGAATATTCCATTAACTATTTAAATAATTTGTTTTATTAATTTTCCACTTTAGGTTATTCATACTTAATTTATGTTTGATTTTGTAGCCAGAAAATGGCATATCCTCCAGTACGAGGTAGGCGGGGAAAATATTTCTTAAATGAGGAAGACGCAAGATCAAGGCATATTCCTGGCCGACCATAACCCAAGATCCGATGATCAAGATTGGCAAACCGATGTCAAAGTTTCAATGATCGAGCATGGCCAAGTTTTGGAGACCACGTTTGAGCTGGACCCACCATGACTTGTATGTTATGTACAAAATCGACGATATAATCCACATTATTGTACAAAATGGAAGGTAATACTCGTGACAAAGACGTAAATAATAGGCTTCAAGATAGTGGAGCCGTAATATCACCGATGATGTCGCTTATCTATTTATAATTTTTTTATAACAAATATTTTAATAAAAATTTTATTTATTTCTAATTTTATTTTTCTCGCAAATGCAAAGGTGTTATGAATATGTTTTAAGCGTATGTTAGAGTCTGTGGGCTTATGATCATTGTTGGGAGTGCGCTTAAATACTGTGATAAGTGGATGATTATACCGCAAAGCAATCCTAGGCCCCGCTCCCCTGTTTATGAGGGAACTCATGATACACCTGTATCTCTTAACTCGGATCAAGATCCATATAGCAATGCAACAATTAGCTCTCCAAGGAAGAGACCCCCGGGAAGAAAAGCTTTTAAAGAAAGCAGACATAAAAGTAAGGCGAGTCCAACAGATACTAGTAATTCTATTTTAGATACGATTCGTGAATTATCTGGGCAAAGTGAAAAGAGAAAGAATTTTTATGAGGAAAGAAGTTCTTCTACTCATCAAGGAGCAAGCATGTAGGAGGAAGCGCACCAGACATCGCTGGGGACGCTACAAAGATAGGGATGCGCATGAGCAAGATAGGTCATAGATGATCACGATGATGCCATTATGGAAAAGACATCTCACATATGTCCGTTTGAACAACAACATCTATTATCAACTACGAAGTACGCATTATGGCAAAAGTAAATAAAATGCAAGTAGTCTAACTTTAATTATAAACAGATTACTAGAATGCTTATTTTCAATGTAATTTCAATTTTTTGTCTATTTACTTAAAATGAAATATTCAAATTATCTATGTCATTTTAATAGTAAAAAATGATTAAAAGATGCAACTAATTTTAAATCGCTGAAAAATCTTTATCAACTACATCTGGATCTATTTTTCTATTAATCCCAAATACATTTATTTTTAACCCTATATTTAACAAATTATTTATTTTTCAATATTTTTATAAGAAGTAATAAAATTTTAAAATTAATTAATATTTGTAACCAAAAAATTTCAACTACAAAAATTATTAATTAAATATTTATATTTATATTTATTGATTTAATTAAATATTTATGGCCATTTTTATTTTTAATTGAATATTTATTTTTATTTAAATTTTAATTAAATATTTATTTATATTTAAATCAATTCTTATAGTGTATGGAGTAATATAATGAATGAAGGAAACATACCGACGAATTATTAAGGAAGAGGAAGGGTAAAATTTGGAATATATTTAGATACGAACTTACGCTTCACCGCTGGAGATGCCTAGCTAGCTTTAGTTAAATCTCGTGCATCTTTGGAGCAAAAATAGCTTTGCATGCTTTTTTTACTAACTGAGACAAGGCTGTTGACTTAAAAACTCAAGTAGTACATATGATGAGGAAAGCGTTGGATATCCCTTATCTTTTCTATCGAGGTTCACATTTTTATTAGATGCAAATTTTAGACTAATTAAGTACTTCAATTAAACATAAGTCATGTAATATTAGCCATCTTTTTTCCCTGGGATGAAAAAAACAATAGAGGGCCACATGAAATGCGAGGTTAGCCCACTCAAATACAAGTATTAATTTACATTTTATTTACTGAGTATTACACTCCTTCAATTAAATTTTCATACGCCTAAAATCCTAATATGGTAGACAGTTTTCTATGAGGAATTTCATCTCCATTACTAGTTGGAAATCACACTTTGGAAGGTCGAAAGACCTTCATTTCCTTTCATCGAGAAAGGTGGTATTAATGTTGGCAATTGCAATTGTCGCTACATGTGAACTAGCTAGCTTTTAGAGAAGCTTAGGTAATTAGGGCTTACACTCCTATCTAGCCATCGGGAATATGAGGCTAGCTCCACTTAAAATTACACTTATTCGTACATGTCTTGTTAGTCATAATCGTCAAGAAAAGCCGTGAGCCCGTGGAAAGCAAAATATGGCTAGACAAAGGATGGTGTATTCTCTGCTAATACTGCTTTCTCTCGTTTTATACTAGATCTTATATACTCAAAGAAGTCTAGCCACCAATGGAAAATCCTTCGAGATCTATGCACTAAAGGTAAAATTTACCCATCATACAAAATTTTAAATTATTCATTTCTTATGAATTGGCCTCCAATCACGGTACAAGGCAAAGAATGTTCTCTTTTTAAAACACATCATTACTTTAGAAGTTAATGTGCAATCAGAAACAGAAAAGATATTCTTAAGAGAAAGCACAATTGAAAAGTGTGTGATCAGTATCATCCTACTTACATCTTTTATTCGATTTTAGTAAGTTTCCAAATTTATCAAATGCTTGAAAGAAATGAGTAAACCTAATCATTCTTCGCCGAGAACATGATTGTTGTAGGTGAAATTCACCATCCTGCGGTTCTTCAAGTCAAAAAAGGCCACGGGCCTAAGGATCCCGAATCCCATTCTCCATTCCTTCAAAGAGTTCCTTCATGGCGCCGCTTCAACGACCCCAGCCCCGCAAACATAAGTCCCAACATGCCCCTTTTTGCCCACGGCGGCTCGCCTTCAACGACTTTAGGCCTCGTGTTGCAAAAGTCCCAACAAGCCCCTTTTCGCCTATGGCGACTTGCCTTCAACGACCTTAGGCTCGAGCGATGTCTCCAACAGTCTTTTCGCCTATGGCGTCCTATGCCTCGAGCGTACCTCAAGTCCTTACTAGAGGCCAATTTTCGCCTATGGCACTTCTCAGACGACCCACGCCGGGGCAGCCTTGCACTTCATAAAAGCCAAGTTTGCCTATGACAGATCGCCTGACCGCTCTTGTCGCCCCTATCCCAAGGGTCCCTTTGACAACCCGTCAACCCGCGGAAACCTGTGGATATTGGGTGCCCCGATATCATGCTCACATGTCTCATATATTGAGACCTTTTCCTGTATAATTTTCTTACATATAACCCATTTCTTATAAAAATTCACAAGAGTTTGTTGTACAACTCTTATACACTTTTTACATGCCAAAATATATTAAAATTGGATTATTCTAATATATTTTACAAAATGTTTGTCAAGGCCACAACCCGGCCTTCTTCGTACTCACGCCCTCGAAGGAGCTCCGTCTTCTCGTGTACCTGAAAGGGGGGTCTCACGATGGGGTGAACAAAGTGCAGTAGTAATAATCTTCTACAAGGGTTACTCCCCACCTAAGTGCTCATGCAGTGATCAAACCAACCCATACACATCCAAGTGAAAGTGTCTACATGAATGTCGTATGTCATGCATGAGATGTCATCATGGCCATATCCCGAGTCACTCATCGACTCTCTCACACACGCCATATGCTGGTAACCATCACTAGTAAGACTACTGACATACATGTACCGAGCCCTTACTACCACTAAGCATCTCAATGCGTCAATGGGCAACTAATCGAATCAATCTCGACCCTATCACACAACTTGAAGTCTACGCGGATAAACTATAACCATGTATTCTTTTCGGGCAACATAACTTTTCTGATTATTAATCACGTCTCTTAAACCACACAAAAACTTTCCAGATAACACCGCTGGTCTCTTTACACCGCATTTAACTTTTGGCTCACGCCTACGTGTCTCTTACACCCACGAACTTCGGATATCTCCGCGGCCCTACACTTGTATAGAACTTCGCTCAATACGCCACTGGCTCCTTACACCCATGCCTAACTTTCGAATATCTCGCGGGTCTCTTATCAACATCCCGAAATATACTTAGTCAAGCTTTCACATGTTTAGGTATAATATAAGTTAAGTTTGTCTTATTCCGAAAATTAAGTGACTAATATGAAAAACGATAAGCCAGAATTAGTATGAAAGGAAAGGGTATAAAGGTCAAATTGTAAAAGAAGGATCCAATGGTCATAAAGTTAAAAGTTGATAGGCTAAATTAGAATATAGGATGAATGTGATGCAAATAGAAGAGAATGGAAGGGCTAAATAGCAAAAATGAGAAAATAAGCCAAAAATGGGTTTTATTTGTCTTGGCCAAACATGGCCTTAAGCCAAAAAAAATTTGGATAAGAGCAATTGGTCTCTCATTTTGAGAGACCAAAAAAACGTAGAGAAGAAGAAAAGAGAGAAGAAGAGGAAGAGGAAGAGAAGAAGGAAGGAAGAAAAAAAATGTATGGAACTATGACTATGAGTATGATCTTGATTTTGTACTTAATCTAACATTTAAGATGGAATACTCTGGATTTTCTTGTATGGATACATGTTTTGGGTTGTGGGTTGTGTTGAAACCAACCCTAGAATGAATTTTTATATGGAATCAAGAGTAAGAGTATGAAATCCTCCATTCGAGGTTGGATTCATGGTTAATTACAGCACTGAGTTAAAGTAGAACAAAACCCTAACTAATCTTTCATGTTTGCCTGTGTATGGGTTATGACCCATATTGGGGAAATTTGTTTTTTTTGGAGAAATTCATGAAAGATTTTTGAAGAAAGATATGTAATGAAAGATGAATTGAGTATACTGAGATTACAAGAGAATTTGGGAGTGGTTTGAAGTGTATATAGATTATTGAGTTGATTTGGGTATCAAAATATGGAAAAAGGGGAGAAAAACCACCTTTCTGGACAAATTTCGAAGGGTGGTACCGGTACCGAACAGAGTGCTACCGGTACCACTTTGGTTCTGTCAACCGGTACCGGTATCGGTATCCATGCTCTATTTTGGACCAGTGTTAGTATTTTGACCATAACTTACTTATTTCTTATTCGATTTGAGTGATTCAAGTGATTGATTAAAATAGACTTCATGAGGAATAAAAACATCCCTAAATAGGTACCTTCAAATTATGACTCTAGTGGCCCAAAATTCACTCAAAGTGGGGGTACCATAAGTGTTCTGTCAACTGGTACCGGTACCGACTGGGCTTGTTCTATTTCAGACCAAGATGATTCCTGTATTTCAATCTCATAACTCTTGGCCATTTCTTATCCGATTTGAGTTATTCAAGTTTCTAGTTAAACTAGACTTCAAGGAGAACCAAACATCCTGAAATAGGTACCTTCAAATTATGATTCTATGTGGCCCAAAAATTCACTCAAAGTGGGGCTATGTTTAAGCCAATTTCTGGTTCTGTTTTTTAACATAGAGTAGTCCGGGTTGTTTAGGACATAAAATGAGTTTCGATGCTCCGATTTGGGTGATTCCAGTTGGAGAATAACCCTTAGCACCTTAGCTTCAAATGAATACAAAGAACCAAAGGTCGTATGAGTTACACCCTGAAAAATGAGTATTACAAACTGTCCCTAGCCTTATATCGATAATAATTAGTTGGTATGAAATGCCACAACTTTAATTTGGATATCCACCTGAATGATTCCACTTCTAAGTAAAATAGATTCATAGAGGGACAAGAATACATGAATGATGTGTGAATACATAGGCATCATATTGTACAAGTATATGAAATTCCATATGTAATAGTAACCGAAAAAATATAGGAAATGTAATATGTATAGCTTTGTTCATGAAACATGAATATGATATGAAATATGAAAACGAACTGAAACATGAACATGAACATGAAAAGCAATATGACATGAACACAAAACGTGATAAAGATAGGTTATGAGTTCTGAAAAACATATGATAGTATGACTACCTAGGATTGAAAAATGAATGAGTGGACGTTCGATCAAGCTTCGCACTCCCCGTTAGTGCTACGATTAATTTTGTTACGTATGTGCACGGCCCTTCAAGCATTGGTGACTTCGATTAGTACTACAACACCGACGTAAGACTGCAGATTTTGATTAGTACCACGTCACTCCCGATTAGTACTTCTGCATTCTTTATTAGTGCTATGACACTTCGCTCAATGCTTCTCGCACTCCCCGCGTTTGTGCTACGACACCTCAATACCAGACAGTACCTGGGTATTTATTGTGTCGCGTCCTACCTAATTTACGATTGGTCCGTAGTCAAATAGTTATATGATAAGACTCGAATAAAAATAAGAGTAAAGAAATGAATAGATGGTAAAGATCTCGAATGTACCACGTACCCCTCAGATTCGTGCTGTAGTACCTTCCAGTACTTTGTACAAGTAAAATCTCTCGTAGTACCTACCGGTACTTCGCATTCCAGAATATAAGTAAAGCCTGTAGTACCCACGGTACTCCAGACGCAATATAAGTATAAGTTCTGTAGTACCTATGGCTCTGTATAAGGATAGGTTTTGTAGTACCTACGGGTACCTCCAAACAAGTGTAACTCTGAATATGATTATGATATAAACTGATAAATCTGTTGGTTTTTGGATATGTTCTGAATCTGTATGAATCCGGTATTTGTATATGTTGTGATCTCAGACCGCTTATGGACTAATGTCCGATTCGATATGTATCCGCATAAGTCCTGACCTCGTATGTGTATTACGACTCGACGGTTCCGACTTATAGTACCTATGGGTATCTCCGTACACATAGAAGCTCTATAACTCCTATAAGAGAGTTGATAAGTATATGTCTGTGATAAGGACAAGTACGTGTATAAGTATTCTTGTATAAGTATATGAATATGATATAAGTACAATATGTAGACTTCCTGGAGATATAAGCCCGTGAGGTACTTTACGGGTACCTCCGTATAATGAATCAGTACTACGTACTTGGTACCCGTAATAAGCTCCGTATAAGATCCTCAATACAAGTATAAGATCCGAAATACAAGAATAAGTTCTGTAACACAAGTATAAGATCCATAAGACAAGAATAAGCTCTGTAATACAAGTATTAGATCCAAGAAACACGTATATGTTCCATAGCATGCTTACAAGATACGGCAAAAGTATGTCTCTCGGGCAGTGATCTACCAGTACCTCTCAAGAAAGGCCCGTTAAGTGAAACTCCTACGAGATCCGATAAGTATCGTACCGACATAAGTTCAAGTGTGATGTCCTTCGGGGAGATTCAATAAGTATACGTCGATACAAGCATGGCATAGGTCCTAATGAGAGATTGAATAAGAATAAGTCTGTCATAAGTGTAAGATCTGAGTAAGTATAAGTTTGTTATAAGTATAAGTTCAGTACCGTCTACGAGATATCTAAAAAAGCATAAGTTTGATACAAGGATAATTATGTATGTAAAGTTGTTATATGAATTCATGAAGTTTTTGATATATGTTTCTGTTATATGTTGATTATGATTCAGTATATATGCATGTGTATCAGTATAAGTTATAAGATATGTTTCCCAATTTTGCTGCGAGTTTAGCACGGGTTTTTAATCCATGTAGGTATAGGAGAAGATGTCCGAAAACTCGCAGATACCGTCTGCAAGACACTAAGTAGGGGTTCACTACATGTAGGTTCTGCGCTCTGATTTGTAAATGTAAAGAGTCCTAGTATATAGGCTCGCGCTTCGGAATCGGTTAGGATCCACCATTCGGGTCAAACCGGGAATCGGGGTGTGACACTTACACCCAAATTCTAAGCCTTTGACTTGTGGGGATTAACGACTTCAGCTTTCCGTCTAACACACACACTATGATCTGAACCATGAGTCTTTTATTAGAGGTCATCCCAATACAAGCTCATCATATGTTCACCAAGGTTGGTGAACGACCATGCCGTGCACCCACACCCGACTAGACGATGTAACCCATAATACGAATTCGCAATGATGCCAATTCATATGTCCAATTCCACTGGCCATACACAATTATATTTCATATAATTCAAACCAACCATGTTAACACATCAATTAGCATGCATTAACCATTTTCATTCTTCACAAATAACACATGCTATTCAATTCAAGCAATAACATGCCGCAAACACATGGACAATTTCTACCCATCAACAAATTCGATCGCACAAGGCGCCTTCATCACAAGCCGTGGATCGCTCAAGGATCTGGCCCCATCACACATTCTGTCTCCTTCCTTTGGGACCGAGATGCCTGGCCATTCCCGGCCTCACACCTCCCAAAACCATTCTCATGCCATTCATTTTACACTTCATCAATCCATGACTAAAAAATTGATGTCATACAACCTTTCTTAGGCTAACGCATGACAATTCCTATCCAATACAATAGCCTACAACATGCCATGCATCGGGTCAGTCAAAATCAAGATGCATCGACACAACCAAACAACCTGCATACTTCTGGTGTGTAAAAACACAGGTTTCTTCAGTAAGGTTATGATCACCCACTACCATCCACACAGCATGTAGCTGGAATATTGACTAAATGGTCTTTTCCATAGAGTCCAAGAACACCTAAACGTAGTCTCGAACGGCAAGCGCATGACCGTCTCAAGTCGGAGGTCACACATGAGCAGCAGCCCACCCGGCCAACCCTAACCGACTCATTCTTAGCCGACTCCACTCCTACCTCCTCGCCAGCTCCATCACTCAACGCTCCACATGCAATAAGGATGAAATCTTGACTCAATGGGCTTTCCATAGAGTCCAAGAACACCTAGTGCATCGTAGTTCTAATTTAAGAAGTTATGATCAGTCCGGTCGGAGGTCACACATGAGTAAAGTGCGCCCCACCCTGGCCAAACTCCCACCCGACCGCCCCGGCCGACCTACCCTAGCCAAACAGCTCCGGAAGACCACTACCCCCTCCACAGCACATTATCGAATCTCGACCACCGCTTCCATGTACCCAGCAACATTCAAACGGAATTGATAAAGAAGCATGACTTTCTCCGGGGGCTCAGGTCTTCGCACGAAATAGGCAACCCACCCAACCAAATTCTACCCGACCGCTCGCCGACCCGTCGCCCCAGCCGCCAGCTCTAGCACTCACTGCCCTCCACATGTACATGGTCGAACCTTGACTCAACGGCTTTCCATAGCTTCAACATCCAAAACGGAGTTCTATGAAGGCTATGACCTTCCTCGAAATCGAGGTCTCGCATGAGCAGGCACTCCACCTGACCTACTTCCCGGTCGACCTGCCCTAGCCGGCCAGCTCCAGCACCCACTGCCCTCCACAGGCACATGGCTAGAATCTTGACTCAATGAGCTTTCCATAGAGTCCAAGAACATCCGAAATGGAGTTCAAACAAAGAAGTTATGACCTTTTGAAGTTGGAGGTCTTACATGAGTCGCCAGGCCTACCCGACCTGCCCTGACCGACTTGCCCTTGCCGGCCAGCTCTAGTACCCACTGCCAAATTTCCTTTATTTCCCACAAAAACCAGTTCTAAAGTTCGGTTAATGTGTACTACCACAATATGACAGCTTCCCATGGTTCAAAATACAACCAAACATTCCCTTAGTGGCAAAGACAACCAACAATCAAGTATTCATTTTAACTATAACACATAAAAATGGCACACAAAGACAATTACTTAGTCCAAATCGGGCCCTGACCGGTCCGAAAATAGTCCCCGAATTCGAAGACACCATCCCAATGTCTTGGGATGGTTCACACGGCCACTCACGACCTCACACAACCCATGCCATTTGAATGACCCTTAGACAATGATTAAACCAAGTAGGAGAAAAACCCCTACCTTTTGGAGTTTGACGAAACTCCCCAACTCCGGTCTCTATGCGAAGCCCTTGTCGTAAGGATGAACTCTTCCCCTTGCTTTGCCTGAAACCACCGGTCCGATCGCCGGGAAACTTAGAGAGAAGGTGAAGTCTCTCTCTCTATAACTCTCTTTTTCCCTTCCTTTTTCTTTCTCCTTTTTCCCCTCACTCCCAACCGGTTGGGAGAAGATAGAAGTCAAGTGAAATGTCCTCTCACTTGCCACTTGTTCAATTATAAGTGGCTCCTTGGATTACCCTTATCACCTTATCCATCTACCTTTGATTTCCCTCCAATCATGTGTCACACATGTCTCTTCCGGGTCCCACTCAGCTATTTGTTCGACTAGCTCTCCATTTGACACGTTGTCTTCATCTTGAGCCACTCAATTGCTCCAAGTGTCCTGCACCACTCTAAGGTTTCGAAATACGTGAAATTTAGATTGTCTAGAATTGTACCTAAATTGACATGATAGCTAGATTTCGAGAGACGATTCCAATGATGAAGTCCGTTTTGTCATCCAAGATCTAGAAAAATTTTCGGTTTTCTAACCGAAATTTCTGTTTTACCCTTTGTCCGAAAATTTGGATTTTCCGAGGTTTCACAGCTCTAGACCTTGAGCAGCCTAAGTTCCAACTGGCAACTTTGCTTATGGCAACTAACCCTCGACAATCCAAGACCTCAAGCAGCTTTGCCTCTAAAGAGGCCACTGACCTAAGGCAACTAGCCCTCGACGACCTAAGGTCTTGGGACTATGTGTCCCTTCAACGATAGAGATCACAAGCCTCAAGGGCTTGGACCTCGTTTGCTTCACCATAAGAGGCTACAAACCTTGGGACACCCAATCCCTTAACATGCGAGACTATGGGCCTCGGGGCGCTTAGTCTCTCGACATAAGAGTCTATAGGCCTCGTGGTCCCAAACCTCCCCTTTCCTCGGCCATGAAAAGCTTTAAGCTTAATAAGGCTTTAAAACCAAATGTGCTCGTGTGCCCAACTAAGGCCAAGTTCTCGTTAGCGCTGGCGCTCGCTTAAAGCTTAACACTGATAATGTCACCTCCCGCTAAGCACAACCTATTATAACAAGAAAATGGAATTAAAAATGGTAGATGAAACCATTCTGTTAAAATTCATCAAATATGTTAATAAATGGAGTTAGTTTCCATCCATAATCAAGGTTCATTTTCAGAAGGACCAAATAACCTGGTATGACCCATCATCACACGCCAGTTTCAGCCAGTCCTTACATTCGCTACGGTCTAATATCGCAGACTGTTTTGAAACTTTCAATGACCCCAAGAAGGCATGGCGAAGTTAATTAAACATGCCGCCAAATGGAACCTCCTTCGAGTTGTGTGGCAACTAGATCTTGAGGACGCATGCTTTGTAATCTTTCTAACAAGGGACAATAGAAAGAACTCACGTCCCGCTTTCATATCCTGGGCAACTAAGCACTCAATTAAAGGCTTGGTCTCACACCATATTATACTAACTCGACATAAGACCAGGGGCTAGTGGAATGGCTAGTAACCCATGTTTTAATAAACATGGGTTGAATAAATCAAGTAAGAAAAACTCCCTTAACAATAGGGACTCATTAAAAGATGTGTACTCCAAAGAGAGGGAGATTCATTCAATAAAATTTGTGTTAGCTTAAACACTTTCACAATATTTGTGTTTTTTTTTTTTAAATAGAACACAATTTTGAGCATATATATATATATATATATATATATATATATATATATATAGAGGGGAGAGAGAGAGAGAAAGAGAGAGAGTTAGAGCTGTAGTTAATAATCGGCTAAGGGCAAGCCATCTGTGTAATTGATATTGAAGATCATTATGAAAGTATTTTTTTAGAATACTATTTTATAACTTTTTTTTTTTAATATTCTATAGATTTTTTTTTTTTTTGGAAAACAAAAATGTTTTCAACATATTTATATATGTTGTTATAGAATATAGATGAGAAATGGGTTCAAATCGACAGGAATTTCTCGAGACAAACATTGAATGAGAAATTTGTAATTAGCGTTATTTGTCTGGAAGTTTTATCATCTTAACAATACTAACATTAAAATTATCACACAGTTAGTTTTTTTTAGAAAAAAAAAAAACAAATTATTAAGGGTATAGTGGACTAGTTTTTTTCACGTGTATTCCCACTCGATAGCAAAACTTGTTTTTTTATTGTGAAAAAAATGATTTTTTTTTTTAAATTGGGGTGATTACTTATTTTTGCTTATTTTTTAAAGGAAAAATAAAATAAGAAATAAAACCCTAATATGACTTTTTTAGGAAAAGACATATATATAAAAAAACCAAGTCCAAACTGAGGTCGGGTTACCTATCAAGAAGGTACGGTAGTGAACCGTAACACCCCTCTAAGCGGTATAAAATAGTTATAAGTTTAGGAAATCTACCTCAATTTCTCAATTAACTATGAATACCAAAGAAAAAGTCACTTATAAAAAAAGATCCGATTTTATTTAACAAGTCATAAGATCCACTTTATTTATTACAAAAATTATTTGCATTTATTTTATAAAAATATCTATTAAAATAATAAAGTTGGTCAAAGAATTTTATTTAACTAATTTAAAAAGGAAATTTAACTTATAATTTTATTTAAAAAAAATTATTATTCTTATTAAGAAAGATAATTTTTTTGAAAAATGGTTTAAAAGCTATTTCATTAGTAAAAAAAACTTTTTAGACAATTTTATTAAAACCTTTTAGACTACTCATATTAGATAAACAAAATATTGAAGAGTTTTACTTTACTTTTAAAAAATTATTTTTAATTTTTACTTAAGGAAAATAACATTTTCTAATTTATTTAATTATGACAAAAAAAATATTTTACTAAAAAGAAATTAAAAACTATATTAACTAAAAAATTACTGAGTTATTCATTATGACACGAATTATGTAAATGCACACTAATTTTACATATAATTAACAAACGTATATATAATACAATGAATTTACAAAATATGTATGTGTGCAAAAATAATCATAATAATGAAATTAAACATCAATGAGGAAAATGGTAATGTATTTAAAAGGTCATACTTGTAATTTATAGTATTCATGAATCTTTTTTGTTTGATCCTCCACAAATTAACAAAAGTAGTAGCAATTTTCCATATAAAACAAAATAAGCCCAAAAGAGAAAGGGCAGCAAAGTAATTAAAAAAAATTATGGCAAAATAAATATTCAAAATCTAATAATTATAAGCCTAAAAACAACATATAAACTTAATTTCATTCATGTTAATGGACTAAAATTAATAAATAAGCTATTATTGTCATAAGTCCAAAATCTAAAATTAATGATTAATATACATATCCAACTTGATAAATTCCATCAATACAAATTCCATACCAATTGATAAGTCTAATTTAACATAAGTCCACAACTCCAAATTACTAATCAATATATGAACACAATTTATAAATTTCACTAACAAACAAAATTTTATAGCAATTAACAAGCCTAATTTAAATATTTAATAATTTAACCCTAATTCAAAATAAAATTATAACATATAATACTAAATTAAATAAAAATTATGTCAATTAACAATTGCAAAAGTGATAACTAAGGGAATATTCAAGTATTACAAAAATTTAATTTTCCATGATTCATAACCAATTTGATATATTAAAGTCTAAATTACATCTAAAAAACTTCTAATTTAATACTTGACAACCTATAGTCTATGTAAAATATTTCAAGTTAATTATTAACACACAAAAATATAATTAAACATAAATAACTCAAAATTAAGCCTAAATACAATAAAGTCAAAAATGCAAGATTTAAGCTAATTATATAAGTTTCATGAACAACAATTTTTCATATCAACACACCCAAATCTCGTAATAGCCTATAAAAGAAAAATCAAATCCCACAAATATATACATATATGAATTTTATGCTAAAGAAAATATGTATTGCAAGACAAACAGAGGAAAAAAAGATGCAAAAGTTGATGAGAGGGGGAACGGAGGTCACCATCGGCGGCAAATCGCTAAAAGTGACTGGCCGAAAACTTCTCCGATGACAGAGTAGCGTAGTAAGAGAAAGAAAGAAAGAAAAAAGTGGTAGACAAGGAGAAGCTCGAAAATGTGAGTGATCATCTTTTCTTGTAGTCTTTGTTCTCAGTATCTTAGATTATGGGTAACAATGAGAAGAAAAAAGAGGGGAGCCCGGTTTTGGGTCTCCAAAAGATGGAGAGGGAGATAGGGTTAGTTGAATTAGGTATCGTAGGAGATGGATGGAGAGAGAAATACCGGGGTAGGGGAATGTGATTATAAAAAATAATAATAATAATTTAAGTGTAAATTTGGGGTCTACAGGTACTTTTATTAATATTCAAACAACCTTCGGAACAATTATTATCAAGATCTCTATTTTTTAGGCTTTTAGCTCAAATCTAATTGATCTATTTGCATTGGCCTAATTTAAAGGTACATTATTCTTTTTCTTTTTATGTGTTATATGTGGTCATAACTCCTCTCTCAGACCTATTTGATAATTAATTTTCACAAACTTTTCTATTCCCACAAGAAAAAAAGTAATGAAAATCATTTGGCAACCAAAAGATAGAGACAATTTTTTTTGTTCTCCTTAACAAAATAAGGCATTTGTATATACATCTTAACTATTTTTAATTTTTAAACATTTTTATATTAAAAAAAAACGTGAGCCGCCCTTCTTTTTCCTCATTTGTTTTATCCTTTAGCCCATTTTCTGTTAGTAATAAGGGATAATTTTTTGGCAATAATTGGCATCAAATCACTCATCTATATTTCGTTCTATTATTTTTATTTACAAAAAAGTGGTTATTGTATATATATTTAGGTTTTTGATTTGTTTTTTTCGTGATTTTATCGCTTACTTGTTCCGATATGTGATTGTATCATCTTAGTATAACGGTTGATTTTTCATCATCTTATTACGGCATTTATTAGTGTGTTGACGATTCAGATGATAAAACATATTCGATCTAATAGAAATAATAAATCAAATCATGCTTGGGTTTCATTAACTCGTGATAACTAAGTCATAATTATTCTAGTTATTATGAGATTATAAAATATGTAGACTTTGAATCGATTCATTATGCTATTAACCTGAATGTTGTATTATTCTTTAAAGTTTTTAGCAAATTTGATTATATATTTTTATCAAATATATCATTAGTTTGAATAAATAAAATTATATCTTAAGAAACATTTTTATATAATAACTATAAATATGAAAACGATTATAAATAAAACATTACATATAAAATTATTTTTAAACATACCAAAAGAATGAAAAAAAACAAGTTAAAAACATTTCAACTTCCGAAACAAAATAATGTTAAACAACATATTAGAAAATAATTTTTTATAATTATTTTTAAAATCAACAAAACTTTAACCTTTTTTTTTTTTTTTCCTGTTTATCTTTTCTTCCTCTAAGATTTATTATTATCATATATTTAGTTACTTTCACAATTATATTGAGCAATAATTAATGCATCAAGAATCTTTCTTTCTAAAATTAAAAGTCATTTTGATAGCAATTTAGAAAAGTGTTTTTAATATTTTAACTCTTAATCAAATTATCAAAATAATTATTTTAAAATTCTAACAACAATGGTGGAGTTGGAGGACGTGACCCAAAAGTTTCAGCCCAAGCCCGTAGCCCTCCACTGATTGGTTAGGGGGTTCGAGGACAGAGCCTTCATGGTATGTACATGCTCAATTTTGATATTATGTGTTATAAAGTTTTGAGGTTCCTTTCTTTATCAGCCACAATACTTTAATTTTATATCTATATTTGGAATAGTATATTTTTTATTTTATAAACGTAGATTTTTTTTTTTGTTCAAATGTCTAACTCAATTTATAGAATGTTAAAAATTTAAAAAGATAAGACAATAAAAAAGGATCTAGATTGAAGTCTTAGGGAACAATTTACTTTATTGTGATAAAAAACTTAGTTATAAAAAAAAAGTGTAGTGTTTTTTCTCTATTTAGAATTTTTATATAGACTTATGAGTTACTTTTTTGAAAAGTGTGTGATGTGAATGACATTTTTTATAAATAAACGTGGACATTTATTTGGTTTAGAAGTCTAAAGGCCTCAGAAGTCAAAACCGTTTGACTTGCTTAAAGGCCAAAATCCTTTATTTTCTATAAAAGAAAGGTTTTCTTTGGTTTTAGGAATCCAGTTTAGAGTAGGGTTTTTGAATCGAAATCCAGAGCTCAATTTCGTTTGGTCTAATATGAGTATTGGAGGTTTGGTGATAAGGGTCAAATATAGTTTTAGTTTAATGGAGTAAGTAACATTGAGGTTTTGTGAAAATACTTGGAGACGTTTTATTTTAAGAGACAAACGTATATTAAGATTAGCATCGAAGAGAGTAATCTAATCTATTTGTAGCAAGACGTTAATCATAAGACTTTGACTTGTCTCTCGATTGCTATGTTGGAGGTCGTCTTCATTCTCTTCAATTTTTTTTTGGCAGTGTTTTGTGTTGAATCCTATGGTGTGTATTCTATTTATGTTAGGAGTTTTTTTTTCTTACATCCTTGTGATTCTATTTTCTTGTTACATACTCCCATTTATTTTCATTCACAAACACTTTCTAAAATTATTATCAAATAGCCTCTGCCTCTGTATTAATCAAATGACAAGCACGGCAAAAGTCCAAACTTAACTTATGGTTCACTAATGATTTGCACAAAGAGGTTTCCTATGGCTACCTATGAAGTACGGACACGGTTACATGGTGAACTATTCGTGTGTTGGATACTTGGACACTCGAACACACGAACACACATCGGATACGTCACGCTTACTGTCGTCACCAAATGCAAGCAGACAAAAGTTTTCGACACGACGGATATATTTCACGAGTTTTTTCTTCTTGAGTTTTTTTATTTATAAAATTACGGGTTAACATTCACAAATCCAACAAAAGAATCCTAAGATAATCAGAAAACCCTAACCTTTTAAATTTATTTGGCAAATTTTTTCACTTTAGCATTCTTTCAAATATTGGTAAAATATCGATGGAAATTTTTCAAAAATATTGATAAAGCGAAAATTATATAAAATTTGATGAAAATATTTTTAAAATGTCTAAATATAAAAAAAGTAACCAAAATACATGTGTTAAAACAATATTCATTTAGTTGTAAAAAAAATTCATATTTAATGCCAAAAATGCCAAAATGAAGATTGACGTTGCAATGCAAAATTATTCAAATATTCAAATCTTATTTAATATTAAATTAAAACATGAATTTCGAATAATGACCATATTTATTAAATTAAATATTCAAATTTATGTTTTTTTTTTCACAACTATATAAATTAGGACTAAAATTAAAATATTCTTTAATTATGGCTTTTAAAATATCATATACTAATTCACATTTATAAAAATATCATATTTAATAATAACTTATTTATCCTATTTAATAATTTATTATTTTTCTTTGTGATAAAAATAAATAAATTATTTTTCTTTGTGTTTTAAAAGAAATGGAAAAAAAGATGAAAATAATTTTATATGGGCTAATAAGTTAATTGTAGTAGTAGTTAAGAAAAAACAATATTAAAGCAAGTTAAATCTATGTAATGAGGTGGCCAGATGGGGGTTTAAAAAGAAAAGAAATGGGAAAGAAAAAAGATAAAGAGAAAAGGAGGGTTCAAGGGTCAGGGTCGAGGTAGTAAGGAGAGGAAAAGGAAGAAAATCCCCATGAGATAGGACTCGTGATTTCTCGACCAAACGACTTCTAATTGACCTAAAATTTGGCATGCTCATTCTATTCAACATGAGGAATGACACTACGGTGATGAATTTAAGTTTCAACAGTTAAAATTTCTAGATTTGAGGTAGGGTGATTCAACCCTAAACTTTAATTCTGTAAATTTATCAAAAAATACATGATGAATGTGTTTTTCTTGGGTTAATGCTTAGAATAAATCTTGTAGTATAGATATTTGAAATTATATTTGTTGTTATTGTTGAGAAATTTGGATTTTGGTTATTTGCATAAATGAAAAAAAAAAAAAAGATTTTGGAACTTGTGTAATTCACTTGTTAGGGTGAAATCAAGAAATTTATTCCTTTAAAGTGGTAGTGACTTGCTTGATTAGTTGTAAATAATCATATGATCAATTTTGGAATTTTTGCTATTTTTTGAAGTGAAAATGGTGACTTTTGGTATTGTTTTGAGGTGATTGAAATCATTTGACGTGTCAGAAACGTAGTGGGTTGATTATTAACGTAGATATAAATTATTTGATACCTTGTAATATATTTCATGCTTGACTTATTGTCCTTTGATTTTTGTTCATCAAGTAGATTATACAATGAGTAGCAATTCTAAACCTTCAAGTGATCAACAAAATACTCAAGATGACAATGTTCCATTATAAAGGTACCTCATGAAAGAAGCGAAATTGACTAAGGAGGAGGAAATGTTTTTTTTCAATCTCATTTCTGTAAACAAACATACAAAGGGTCATATCATAGAGTCAAAGCTCACCTGTTGGAAATTAAATGGGTTGGGGTTTCATCTTGTACTAAAGTAAACGAATAAATTAGAAGTTGAAATGTTAAAGGTTATAGAGGAAGCCGAACAAATTCGCTGGAACAATATAATCCTAAGAAGTTCCCTTTACCCACATCAAGCGTCACATCTAATTCGGGAATTCTACTAGCGCATACTACTATCGCTGCTCTGCTACTACTGATTGCCAACTCCATCAATTGATCTAAAAAGAATGAAGGGAGCTATTGGATTAATTGAGAAGACATTCAATGTAGGTGCACATGAAACAACTGATAGTGAAATAGCTAGAATGTTTACACTGGGGGTTATCCTTTCACTTTGCTAGAAATCCTTATTATGTTCGTGCATTTAAAAGTGCAATCAATCCGTGTTATCTCCACTGTGCTATAACAATGCATTAATAACTACATTATTGCAGAAAGAGATGAGAAATATTGAGAATTTATTAGAATCAATCAAGAAGACTTGGAATGAGAAATGAGCAATGAGCAATGTTTTAGAAACTGGACCGATGACTAAACTTAAAAAGTTACCTATTCACGGTTCACGGGTTGAATTGACAATTAAACCGTGGTTGAACCGGTGATGTCATAAATAAATAATTACTATATTATATAAAATTAAAATAATTATAAATGGATTGACCGATCTAATCAGCCGTTGTTTGATCGGGCTCAGCAAAAACAATTTTAACTTTTTGAACTGCATCGCTTTGATGTTATCCAATCAATCGGATCAGTCCGATTTTTAAAATATTGGAAAGGAGTGAGCATTTGCATTGATGGTTGGTCGATGCTCAAAGAAGACCACTTATTAACATCATGACAGTTTTAGAAGGTAGGCAAATATTTTTTAAAGGTATAAACTGTGAAGGGGAGACTAAGGACAAACACTTTATAAATGACTATTGACACTATACAAAATATCGGGTCCTCAAAATTAGTTCAAACTATAACTAATAATGTTGTAGTCTCAGAAAAGCAACATGACACAGTGGAAGCAAAGATTTGCACACTTTGCACCCCTTGTGTTGTTCATACTCTCAATCTTGCTTTAAAGAATATATGTGCACCATCAACACACCCAAGATGTGATGATGTGATGGAACAATGTGGTTGGATCTTTCGGGTTTCAAGTGATGCCTCTCTCATCAAGAATTTCATTACGAATCATGCAATGAGATTGTCAATATTTAATAATCATTGAAAGTTGAAGTTACTTTCAGTCTGCCGATACACGTTTAGCTTTAACTATCGTTATGCTTAAACGATTAAAAACAATAAAAAGAGGTTTAGAGCAATTAGTGATAAGTGAAGAATGAGAGATGTATAAAGAAAATGACGGAGTGAAAACAAAAGAAATAAAGAATAAAATCCTAAATAAAGACTTTTGGCTGAATGTTGATTATATCCTTAGCTTCGATTAGCTCACATGGACAGACCTTGCTTTCATAATATTTATGAGTGGTGGGATTCGATGATTGAAAAGTGAAGGAAGCCATTATAAGAAATACCGTAAAAGGCTCATAGAAAATTCAAGGTATAATTAAGATTATCGCTAAATATTTGAGTTTTGATTGAAAGTTTTAATATATCGGGAACTTATATGAATTGCCTTATACCATACCTGCAGGCCTTTTTATATTCTTAATGAATCTTGTGGAAGATAGAGCAAAAAGCCACACACCCCTTTACATTGCTTAGCTCATTCCTTAAATCCAAGGTAATCTTAAGAGTTTAAATTAAAAGCTTTGATGATTTAAGTATAAATGATATTCTATGACGTTTAACTTTTTTATAAATTATGTCGTAACTCAACTTATAGGTATTATAATCAACAATGGCTTGATGCGTCTTCTCATTGTGTTCCACCACATTGAGATATGGAAGTAGTAAGAGAAATAAAAAAATGTTTTGAGATATTTTTCAAATGAAGTTGATAGAGGCGCAGAATGGGAGTGTCGTTTACATGCTTTAGGATTTTTTAGTAGTGATTCTATCAATTATAAGGGGTACATGAGTCCTGTTAAATGGTGGGTTGTTCATATAACTTCCGCACCAATACTTCAATTCATAGCATTGAAATTAATACGTTCGTCCTCATGTTGTGAGAGAAATTAGAGTAGATATAATTTCATTCACTCTATAAAGAAAAACAAGTTGACACCACAAAGAGCTGAGGACTTGGATTTTGTCCATCACAATCTTCGACTTTTGTCAAGGAAATCTTTGAACTATAATGAAGGTAAATCTAAAACGTGGGATGTTGAAGAAGATGGTTTTGACTCAATGGATATAGAGAATGTTGGACTTCTTGAGATTACAGATCTTTCTCTTGATGAAAGTGAATTGGAAGTCGTTTTATTTTATCCAAAAGGGAATACTAGTATTTAGTTTTAGTATTACTTATGCTAGTCTTTGAATATTTGTAAGAACAATGTTTGAACACTTGTTTTTTATTTATCTAAATTGCTTTTTAAGGATAATATTTGTAAAGGTAATTATTTTTATATTATTTTATTATGTCATGTCCTTGCCTTATCCATGTCTTAGTTTTTTTAAATTTGTTATGTCCCCGTGTCCCACCGTGTCGTATCTCTGTGGCCGTATTCGTGTCTGTGCTTCCTAGACAACTACCATAAAATAATTCCAGTTTTAATCAATTCATATGTTGAAATTGGGTTTTTGGTTGGGTGCCCAAATGAGTTGACCTGATCAGACCCAACACTAGATAATATAAAGTGTGAGATTCTGGGAGTTTGTTTGTAAATTAACTGGATTAAAAACCGATCTCATCCATCCATGAACAACAACATTCATAAAGTTTCTAATCCAAACAAACTTGTCTCAAGATCTATGTCAAAAACATTAGGAATTATAATATTACAATAAACATGAAAACATACTTTGATCCATGGGTTGTTGAAGATTGTGAGTTCTGGATCTTCTTGTATAATACTGTTATTCGAGATTCTCTTTTTGTTTCCTTCTCGACGATAGGATGCCTAGAAATAAAAGAATAATACGTATATATAGAGGACAATAACCCTAAAAACTATAACCAGAACACCGGTCTTTCGCCCATCATAAA
>JAEQBH010007075.1:0-159525 GCA_016808115.1 Tetrastigma voinierianum
TTGGATTTGTTGAGGATTGTCATTTTCGTGCCGGGTTTGTTAAATTATATTATGTTAGTCATTAAGTTTAATGTATTTATATTTTTGTTTTTACGACCGAAGGGCGATCTTTATTTTAGGTCTTCATGGATTCGACATCACGATACCTCAAATTGCATCTGTGGCATAATTCACAGATACCGGTGTGCACGAGGATGGGAGATCTCTTGCCACCTCGGATTGAGGCTTTTAGATCATTATTAGGGACGAACTCTGATGTAGCGACACAAGAGACAATTGATTTAGATGAAACATGATGTATCTATGACTTTAAATGATTTATATTGTAATTGATATGTATTATATTTAATTTAATTTAAATTAATTACTTTTAATGATAATTTAATTTTCATAACAACATCATTTTATTAAAATTTAAATATATTTTATAAATTATTTTAATACTTTAAAATTTAAGCTATATTATATAAATTATTTTAAACATAAATTAATCAACAACTAATATAATACAATAAATGTCAAATTCTATTTTAAACATTAAAGTCCAAACAACTAATACATAAACATAAAACTAAGTCTTCTTTTTCCTCTCTTCCCGAGCGAACATATACATTAGTAGGTTGAGTAGAATGCGGGTGCGAGTCTTTGAAGGATCGCTGCGAGGTCTTGAAGGATCATTGCGGAGTCTTTGGAGGGAAGCAGTGTCAGCTGGAGGAGGATGAACTATTGGTGGTGGAGGATCAGCGATCTTCGAGGTGGAGGATAGGCAAAAAGTGGGAGGTAAAAAATGTATGGGCGTAGCGGTGATGGAGTGTTGTGAGATCTTTGGGCGGTGATGGTGTCTTTGTGAGATCTTGGGCCGGGTGATGGAGTGCTGTGAGATGCTAAAGTCTCATCTGACCCAGCAAGTATGCTATGCGCCTCGTCGATTGCACCCATGTCGAGACTCTTGTCTTCCGCAGGATATCCATGCCTTAATAAAGCAATGTATACTCGCATTAATACATAAATAATATGTGAACTTAATGATAGTAATATAATAAAAGTTAAGTAAATATTATGTACAATTTAGATTACTAGGTCGACAGTCCATATTTAACTTACGATTATCAGTAGATCTTGGCATGTGAGGGTAGAGAAGATCGTGCATGCATTAAGTAGAGCTTTGATCTGAAATTTGTGGAGGTTGAGCGATGCGATGCGATATCAGTCATGCGGACCATATGCTGCTACTCTCCACGAGCTTGAGTGCGGCATCGTCGGCAGGCTGTCAGTTACAGTACGTGATCTGTCCATCTCCCCCTGATCCAATAAGATACTACGGTCAGGTCGTGGAGGTGTGAAAGGCCGCGGAGGAATGGTTTGAATATACTGGCGGCGTAAGACAGCTCGGATGATGGCTCGACAACCTTGATCGCGCTATGCATCAGAAAACCGTGCAATATCGGGAAAGGGGTGCTCAGCTCGATGATCCGCATTATGGCTCTGCGGTTTATCCCGAACTCATGTCGATCTAGTAAGCTCGGCTGTTTGCAAACTATAAGGAATCACGCGTCGCGGCCTCGGCGTAGTACGCATTAGTGCGTGACTCGATGTACTACAAATCCGAAGAAGAAAACATCTCAGGAAAGAGCTCATAAATCCAAGCCTACATAATAAATCAGACAATTAATATCAATATAATCGATAATTGAAAATTATCTAAAAATTATCGAAAAGTGTCATCAATCGTACCTACAAAAGGGTCAGGTAGCCACCTAGCTTTGCCGCACCTGAGCCTAGTCGCGATGGTCGGTTACTGTCTGAATATGCCGGACAAGTTGCACCTGCGACATAGCTACCAACCATCTTGAGGTCAAAAATAGCTCGAGAACCTTCTTTGCGACAGTTTACTCTTGTCGTAGATAGAGTGCAACTTGACCAAATGGAGCAAGAAGGCTCGAATGTGAGCTTCGATATCATCATCAAATGAGACACATCGTAATAGTCGAAAAATTATCCACCGACCCGCATTGATCGGCTGAAGGAGAGCGACCTTTGCTAAAGATCTCTCAGATGCCTTGGCGTCGGTGGTGCCCGACAAGCTGACCAATAAAGCATTGGCATCGTCCTGACGGCGAAGGCGATATGGCCGATCCATTAATAGGTATGTGTAAAATGGATGCGGCGTAGTCTCGCGTGATGGTCATCTCACGAAGCGAGAGAGATGAAAAGTCGTGATCTCTGTGCCATGGCTCACAAAATGCGCTTGACATCGATTACACTCACAGCTGATGGTATAGCTAGTGCTTGATTGCGGCCAGGTTCGATGCCGCAGGTCTCGAAATCACGAGACCTCGCATCGAAGCTCATGTACTGACTTTGCACCATGATTTACCAATTTCAATGGTGCTCGATCCTCTGATATAAATACCAAATAAATTACAATTCAAGTCCATGTAAAATTAACATAAAAAAAAAAAAAAAAAAAATATATATATATATATATATATATACTATATATATATATATATATATATATATATATATATATATATATATATATATATCTGACTTTGGACAATGATTGTTACCTCCGACTATATCTTATTTTATAACATGGTTGTGAAAACTCCGTAATATAGATCTATCGATAGGTCCTCCAGGAACACCCTCGAATACCTCCTCAGTCTCATCCCACTGTCATGCGGGGATGCTTTCGGCGGATCTCCGTCTAACTGTGGCGCTCGACCTCTCTTAATTGCACTGCGTCGTCTACGCTCAGATCAGAGTAGATTAGTCTACGATGTGCACTAGATATATCTCTTCCTCAGTGCGTGAAGGTGGCATATCTATTTCAAGAAAATAAAGATTGATAAATTAAATTAATATAATTATACTCATAATCATTATTTTAAATAATCATATTCATAATCTTAAATTATATAATCATAAAATTTTATTGAAATCATAATTAATCATAATAATCATATTCATAGTAGTAAAATTGATAAATTAAATAATATAATCATTAAATAAAAATAAATTAAAGCATTCGATTCACAAATAATATCACGAATTTCATGGAATCTGGGATTCTTTGCTATTCCGGTCCATTGTCCGTTAGAAGGAGAATTTCGGACATCATGGAATCAGGAAGAACAATCTTACTAGGACATCATGAAATAGGATATATTGGTCATGGGACATCAGTAATCGGAAGAGATCATTTTCAGGACATCATGAAATCAGGAAACATCAATATTCAGGACATCATAAAATCAGAAAATAAAGATTCAATCGGATTCAATGAAATCCGGAACGGAAGCTCAAATTCGGATTTGAGAATCCGGGAACATAGAATCCGGAAACATAGAAACCCAGACGAAATTTAAAAAAAAAATCAACTATAAACCCATATTTAACGATGAAAATGCAAGAATAAACACAACAAATCAAATAAAGAAGCAAACTTACTTGATATTTCTGGTCCTAGGTTGAATCTCCGGATTTGTTATTGTTTGGGGGTTCTCGGATTTGCTTGTTTGGGGGTTATCGGATTTGCGGAGGATGGGTTTTGGGGTAACTTTGTGGAGGATGGGTTTTGGGGGAATGGGGTGTAAGGAGGGTAGGGTGGGAAAGTAAATATTAGAATGGGGTGCAAAGAGAATATTTTTGGGTTTACTTAGTAAATGAGGTATGGAGAGATATTTAAGGGGTGTATATAGAACCTCTCTTGTAACTCGTGTGAAACCATGTCATTTGGGGCAGTTGAATATGACTTTGCCATTTTGCTTATACTATTATCAAATCCATTATAATATGTAAATCATGTCTAGTTCATATGGTAGAATGTTGCTTAGTTCATATGATAGAGCCTTGATATTTAAATAAGTGGGACCGCAAATAAAGGGGTCCTCGAGTTCGAGTCTCGATGAGAGCAAATTTACTACATTGTAACTAAAGTTTTCCTTTTTCTCATCATGAATGAATGTGAAAGTCAT
Organism: Tetrastigma voinierianum; assembly: GCA_016808115.1. NCBI lineage: Eukaryota > Viridiplantae > Streptophyta > Magnoliopsida > Vitales > Vitaceae > Tetrastigma > Tetrastigma voinierianum. Next base: position 3,984 of record JAEQBH010007075.1, read on the forward strand.
GATTGAGGCACGACCATTGTAATACTCATGAGATTATCAAATATTTAGAGTGTTACAAATCTTTAAAAAAATACCAAATAGTTTAAAAACCAAAATAATACTTAAACTAATGTGTTTGAGTCAAATTGGAATACACATCATCAAAACCATAGTCAATGATTAAGACTTTAGAAATTTTTTTAAGTTAAAGCCTTAGTCACTCACTAAGGCTTTGACTTATTTTTTAAAAATCCAAGACTATGGCTTAACAAAACTAATATTTTGTTGCTTTTTACAATTTCAAAGTTGAAAATCAATTCTCTCCCTACTTTCTCTCATTTGAATCGGCCCATAACTAGGGTTTGAAATTCCAAAGCCCTAGTCATACGTTTCTTTTTGAAAATTAATTTTCTCCCCTTGTTAAAAATCAATTCATTGCATAACTAAGGCTTTGGATTTTAAGTTAGAGCCATAGTCATGACTAAAATACATTTGATTTAAAAAAATCAAAACCATAGTTAGTGACTGCGACTTTAACTTAAAAAAAAATTCAAAGCTGTAGTATCTAACTATTGTTTTGATGATGTGTATTTCAACATAGCCTAGACGTACTAGTTTGTGTTAACACTTGAAATAACTCAAAGCTGGAAACTGAAAATAGAGCTAATTAAGAACATAACAAATCTGGAACAGAGAACAAATCTGAAATAAAGGAGAAACAAAATTAGGCTATAGATGAGATTTATCAAACACCTTAGATGCACTCAGATGCAGAAAACTGAACCTCATTTATTCATACATGAAGACTCCTTAAATACAAAATCATTCAACAAAATGCAAGAAATACGAAAGACATCTCACTTTAGTGACCCATATTTATCAACCATAAAAACCATGACCGAGCAACTCTAATAAATCTTTAAAAATCTTTGACTAAATAAATAGGTTTGACAAATTCAAAAACTACCCTGACAAAGTAATTTATGCATTACGTAATATCTCTCCCTTAATCTGAAAATCCTGACACCTAATTTTCCTCTTAAATAAACAAACTTTGCTAGAGGAAGTTATTCAGTAAATAGATCAGCAACTTGCTCCTCGTTACTGCAATGCTCCATCTTTATGTCTCCTCCAGTCACATGTTCTCTTATGAAGTGATGTTGAATATCAATTTGTCTTGTGCGACTATGATGAATAGGATTTTTTGTCATTGCTATGGTGGACAGATTAGTACAAAAAATTGTTGTAGCCTCCTTCTACTTTTGCTGCATATCTTCTAGGACTCTTCTCATCCATATTGCTGGACATGCTTCTGAAGTAGTAGCCATGTATTCAACCTCTAAAGATGATAAAGCAATGGATAGTTGTTTTTTCAAACACCATGAAGTGCATTGCACGAGCTTGAACAATATCCTATAAGTACTGTAGATCATTCAAGAGGAACACATGATCACAATACGAAAAACCATACAATAGAGAATGATCACCATTAGAATACCAAAGACCATATAAACATGTTCCTTTTAGGTATTGATAAGCGTATTGCATGATGTGTGTGAAATATGCGATAAATATATCTGGCGCCTATTTGCGCAAGTATCGTTTGTCAAGTAATGTCTGATGTCACGAGATGTACAAAGATCATTTCATTGGGAAAATGAGGATGCTAAGTACCAAAATTAGATTACTTCTCTAATATTCAAACGGTCAAAGTGAGATTAAAACATAATTTAAACTAAACTAAGTGAAATCTTTATCTAACAAACGAAATGCGCTCCAAGGGCTAACAAGAGATGATAAAATCCTAGAGTGTGGTGCACATGAACAATCCTCTTATGTCAGGCCAATTCCACTCTATTGTTTCATGCGAATGCTTTCCAAGGCGACTCTTGACTAATTTAATTATAAGCATCTCTTTTGGTCAAATAATCTACCAACTAACACTAGGTTTCTTACTTCTCAGCTCAACCCCGAGCATTAGAGATGGCACAAGACCCAAAATTTCACACACCTCCTAGTACTACTAATATCTCATGCACTCGGCTAATTAGGTTTATTCATCTATGTCCCAATTCCTCATTCACTTCTCATATCTCTGAGGAACCACTCACCATGTGAGATTGATAAAAAATCAATATGTAAACAGCAACCAAGCATGAATCAATAGATAATCAGTCATAAGAAACAATTGAAAAAAGGAAAATCAATAATTAGATATAAAATTCATGTCCAAAATACAACCAAAACCCTAGACTACAAATTTAGAACATAATAAAGGCCTGGTACATCACACATTTAGGATAAAACATGGGAAAAGGGGAAGAAGAAACTCTAATGATGAAAAATGATATGAGTCCTCAGTCTTCTTCCTCCAAGTCCTAAGTTCTTCTCCCAATCTTGAAGAAACGTTACGAAGCCTCCTCTGCAATGGGTACCATGGCTTTTAGCCTAGTACCCATTCAAAGGCCCGAAGCTGATTAAAGCCCGTAGGCTAGGCCCGAGCTTCAAGCGAGTACCCTTGCCTCTGAGGCTGGAGTCTGAGTATTCTTACCACCGCAGTTCGAGACCATGGCAGAATCTTGGCGAGTGGACTATCCGTCCGCAGCCCGAAGGTGTTTGTACGTGAGTATAGACTAAACCACTTAATTTAACACTTATCTGAGGGACTTACAATTCTCCTACATCATCCAAGTTGAATAGAGTTGTTTGATAATGAATAAGGCGATTTTATAATGCAGGAATTAATAATGGGGTTTTAGTTTATGACAACATAAGTGGTCATTAGTAGTAAAAATTTGGTGTAAGTCCAAATATCGACCCATAAGATTGACTTGGATTCTCAAATCAACTACCACAACTACTCAAGATCCATACTACTTTCAGGCCTCAATGATAAAATTTATCAGCTATAAATTAAGGATAACATCTCTAAAAGGGACATCTACACCACTAAGGATATTAAAAATAAGCTCATTAAATCATAGCTAACTATAAGAGTTGGGCTGAATCAATTCTGTAAAGAAATGGACACTAACAAGAAAATCACTGTGAAGCAGTCAATTTACGCATTGTATGCCATTGAAATATCCCTAGAATTTGGGTAGGGATTTGTCAAAGATGCCTACTATTGCAGTTTGGATTTCTCCTTTTATTTCACAAATTAGAAGACCCTGTTTCTCTCGAAGACAGGGGTTTAACTAGCTACTTGTATTTTGCACACTCTTCCACGAATCTGGGTGTTTCTTTCTCAATGCTTCATACCCATTTCTTGGGTTGCGATTTCTTACTTCCCAAGTCAGGGGTATCGCAAGATTTCCACAACCTGATTGATGACTCGGCCTTAAAATCTAATGAATATTTCTCTTCCCTTGATTAGATCACAGCTAACACAAGGTCAAGATTTTTCCAACATATTAACCCTACCTCCATTTACAATTAAAATCAAAGTTCATGATTAAAAATATTATTTTTAAAGTTCATGCTTAATATATAAAAAAAACCTTTAAATTTTAAGGTTTTTTATGTCATTTTTTACATATGTATATATATGTGTATATATATATATATATATATATATATATATATATATATATATATATATATATATATATATATATATATATATATATAAAAGAACCTAAATTGACATCTTATTCGATAAATTATGACAAAAATAGTTTTGTCATTCAAGGCCTGACCTGAGAAGTGGAGATAAAACAATGGTGGGTACATTATCTGTTATGATTTGGGAAGTTGATGGAGAAGCAAATAGGAAGCAGCTCATTCAAAGGTCATGTTTTCTGCCTCCTACCTGATGAAATCATACTGGACTATGGATAAGTACCGCTCTCCAAAGCTAGGAAAAACTACCTGCATTGTTGTTTAGGTACTTCTTGTTGTTACCTTGAACGTCTGAAACCCTGGGTATCAACGGTGTAATGTAAACCTGCAAAAAGGTGATCCGGCGACAGTGGATCAGCCGTTTCTCCGATGATTAAGTCAACAAAAATATGGAGAGGAAGAAGAAGAAAGTATGTGCAGTTGGAATTGCTTACCTTCCCCTCGTGGGGGATTTTCCTGATTTATAGAAAGTGGTTCACAAATATCTCCTCTCCAGAAAGAATCTCCTAATCTTAGGGATAAAATATGTGTTTCCTTATCAAAGACTAGTTCTTCCTTATCAAGGACTAATTCTCTATTGTTAATGACTAATTCTTCTTTATCAATGATTAATCTGAAGAGAAGTAAGGAATTTGGAAACTAGAAAATTCACGGAAAAATGCCTTTTACGTATTTCTCGCCTTCATCTATTTATCCATAACGAACTTGCCATATGCAGAAGAACGGCCGACTACGAGACTTAAAATTCTATACGGGTTACCCAAGGAGTTTAGTTGCATTGGCGGTTCTGCAAGGCGGAGGCGCGATCCACGGCTCCTGCTGTCGATGAAGAACTAAGCGGGAGTTAGGCGCTAGCCCCTTTCATTACATAGTCCCTATCATCCCCGACTCGCTTCGAGAAGAGCTCGTCATGGGTGAACATTTTGTCCTTGTCGACCTTTTGAAGTCGATCCCGGGCAACTCCTCACAAGCGGGGTCCGCTGAACAGCCTCAAGCCAAGATCACTGAAGGAGTCTCAGCTACCTTTGCCCGACCTAGCCAATTGCCTTTGGACAAACAAGATTCTCGGCCTGCCCCCCAAGCGGCGAAGAAGAAAAAGAAAGGCAAGATCATAGCTGCCGATGCGGGGTTAGAGGGCTTTGTGGATTAGGTTGATCCAAACTCTAGTGACCTGGCTGAGGAGAGGGAGGACGATATGTCTAGCCTAGCTGCTGGATTTTCCACCCAGACGCACAAGCGGGCGACGAGTGCTTAGAGAAAAACTACCCCTGGCTCTGAAGTATTTGGCGGAAAGCGCCCAAAGAAATATGGCTCGAATGAAGAGGCTCAGAGGAGCTTGGCAATGATTGATGTGGACTCTCCAGAATTAGCCTCCAATGCCCTACCGGCATTGGAGGGTGCCTCCCAGGATGCTTCCAGAGAGGCTTGTGCATCACTGGAGGATGGGGTCCCAACCGAGGGGCCTCGGAGTTATAGGGGAGGCTTCATCAGAGACAGCAATTGGGCCGTCATTCTTGGCTAGGCTTGCAAATGCCGGCCCTCGTAGGCCAAGGCTACCTAACTACTGACGATGATAGCCCGTATGTTCCTACAAGAGAGTGGGAACGGTCCTTCTAGACACGACTTCGCTCCCGGGTCCGCAGGATGCCTGGGAAATCATTGACCTTTGGAGCCCCTTTAACAAGTGGGAGTCTTCGATCACACACATTTGCAACCTCTACCCCACTCTTCTCCAAGTACGGGTGGCGATTCGTGCTAAGGAGTACTTCATCCCCTTCCCCGGCTATTTTGATAGGAAGTCCTTCCAGTGCGTGACCAAAGACGGGATGCTTATCCGCAACCACGACTTTAATGAGTCAGGTGAGCTGGTATGTTTTGACTTTTAGTATCTGAACATGAGTTTTGTGTTGTGATTTCCTTCTAACATCTCCTTTTTTACAGGTTGTCACCATTATTCGGAACATGGCTTGCCAGCATAGAGAATTTCATGTCCGACTGGACGTTGTCGAGAAGCTACGGCTTTATGCCTAGTTTCGACGCTTCAAGCACTAGCTCGACGCCTCCCCGGCGTTCCAAATCTAGCTCCAAGACTAGGAGCTGAGGCTATACGTAGCAGAGAAGATTGCAAGGGTAGAGAAGGAGAGGGATGAGGCTAAAAAGGAAGCCCAAGTTGCCCGGCTAGCTATCGTTGCAACGGGTGACGCCAAGGCAAGGGCGAAGGATGACCGATAGGTCCAAAGCTCCGCGGTCGATGAGAGGCTAGCGCAGCGCGTAGGCTGAGACTGCCCCGCTTGGAGGTTGAGAGGACGTCACTCTTGCTAGAGCTCAGGGCGGCTAAGGATGAGGTGTCCTCCCTCTACTCTCAAGCGAGCAAGGATAAGGAAGTCATGGAGGAAGACTACCAGAAGGCCCTGGAGCTTATTTTTTCTTATGGATATGGATGTTGTGTGTTCAAACACAACATTTGTGGAGACCAACCAGAGGTTCCTGGATGAAATTTCACTCCTCCGACCGACTTCCAAAGTTCATTGCGAACCCTGTGTGCCTCCTACTCTAACATCCACTCCGAGGTCACTAAACAAAGGTAGAATAGAGCGAAGTTTAATAAAGGAGCTTGAGAATAGCTTCGCCAGAAACCGCAGCTAATTTTTCGCTCTTTCTTTTTCCTCTCTCCCCTTGATCGCCCGCGAATGTACCTGCAATAGCTATGTAACTATCGACATCATCGGGGCGTGATGGCGAAATACGATTTTGTTTTACTTAATTGATTCATTTTATTTCACAACTCTTTTGCACGAATTCTTACTAGGATAGTTTCTTAGGGATATCAATGTTAAATCTTTTAGGAGCTAAAAGCTGGTAGGGATCGCACATGGGCCAACAGGCAAGTAACCGTTCCTAGGTCTTGTCTTTAGCACATCTGGTCTTTTGAAAGTGCTAGCAGGCTAGGAGCCACAAGTCTGGTCTTTTACGAGTGCCAGTAGGATTAGAGCCACATTCAAGCCAAAGAGCAAGAAGCAAGGAAATACACCGTCTGAGAGTGCCAAGAGATTCATGAGTCACTTCCGGGTCTAAAGTGTCGCAGTTTAGAGCCACGTCTAGTCTTTGAAAGCCGAGTTTAGAGTCACGTCTAGTCTTTTAAAAGTGCCAATGCTTAGAGCCACATCCGGTCTTTTGAGTGTCAAAGCAGGGCTTAGAGCCACATCTAGTCTTCAAAATGCCAAACAGTTTAGAGCCACAAGTCCGGCCTTTGATGTTAAGCAAGAAAGCTGGGGAGCCACAAGTCTGGTCATTTGAGAGTGTCAACAAGCTCAGAGCCACATCTGGTCTTTTAAAGCCAGCAGCTTGGGGAGCCCACATCCTGGCCTTTTAAAAGGTCAACAGGCTTATATTCACATCCCGGTCTTTGAAAGGCGCATACTCCGCCCTTCCCAGCGGCTTATTTCCCTCGACTAGCTGGTTTGTAATCATGACAGTCTGGGTTACTACACGGATATTGTCCTTCAGCATTAAGTATCGATCAGCCCTCTTATATAATTCTTCCATTGTTGTTGGCAAGTATAAAGGCAGTGATTGGAAGAAAGGAGTAGATGGCCCAAAGCTTCTCCTAAAGTTTTGGAGGACTGCATCCATGTTATACGACTCTATCTGCTAGATGACTTGCCTAAACCTCATTATGAAGTCTCGAATAAACTCTTCTTCCTGCTTGAGAATAGTCTATAAGGAGTTGATGTTCCTTTTTTGCCGCACCGAACAAAGATACTGTGATACGAATGCCGCCCATAATTCATCGAACGAGTTTATTTAGTTACACGAGAGCTTGTGGAACTAAACTAACGCAGACCCCTGTAAACTACCTGAGAACACTTTACACAACATACGGTCATTTCCGGAATTTAGGATCATCTCCTGATTATAATGGAGCATGTGATTGTAAGGGTCAGCAGAACCATTGAATGTGGCAAAAGCTGGTATGACAAACCCGCGAGGCGGCTCATAATCAAGGATTTATTGCCCTATGGGCAAAGAGAGCATGTCATAGGGTCTGCGAATTAAGGCTATAGGCGGCATGTAGAATGTTGGCCCTGTACCAAAGGCAAGATGTATAAACAAAATTTGTGGTATCATACATGTGGGCAATACCGGTGGCATCGTACCTTCGGGTAATACTGACGTGTTCCCAAGGGCTTGAACTAGCTTAAGTTCGCCTCCTACCGCGTCTCCTCGCCTTGCTGGATGCGCCCACTAACTAATCGCCTAAGGCGGTGATGCGACGTCTCAAGGCGATTCGGGCCTTTACGCTTTCCCGAGCATTCTTTGTCAATTAAAGACTCAAAGATAGGAACTGTCTAAAGACAACTCGTCATCCGCTAGGGTATCGACATTGTCAAGGATAATGGGCTCATTCCCTCTATTATGAGCAATCGGATGCACAGCTTAACCGCCATCTCATACCTCTTTTCCAAGATCGTGGCTTTCTTCTATCTGGGCTCGCAACTGGTCATTCTCCTATTGTAAACGCTTGGTGTGACCTTGCAACTCTTTCATCTGTTTTGCTTGCTCCTTCTATTTCCTCTCCATGTCCTAGCGCAAGTGGAGGAATTGATCTTTTGGAGATTGGATCATCTGATTGGTTGACATTGCGGCTGCTTCAAGCAAATCAGATGTGGGAGGGGGAATCGACAGAGGTCCAGGTGATGCAAGGCTACTAGACAATCGTTGAAGCCAAGCCCTCATAGCCCATAGACGAGACTTTCTACTCTATTCCCACAGAAGGCGCCAATTTTTGTTACCTTGAACATCTAAAACCCCTGCATCGCAGCAATGTAAACCCGCAAAAGGGCTTATCTGCGACGGCCAAAGAAATTTCTCCGATGATTAATTTCAACAGTGGAGAGGAAGAAGAAGAAAGTATGCGCAGTTGGAATTGCTTACCTTCCCCTCTTTGGGGATCTTCATGATTTATAGAAAGTGGTTCACAAATCTCTCATCTTCAGAAAGAATCTCCTAATCTTAGGGATAAATTTTGTATTTCCTTATCAAGGACTAATTCTTCTTTATCAATGATTAATCTTCCGAGAAGTAAGAGATTTGGAAACTAGGAAATTCGCGGATAAATACCTTTTGCGTATTTTCCGCCTTCATCTATTTATCCATAACGAACTTGTCATATGCGAAAGGACATCCGACTGGGGGACTTAAAACACTAGACTCAAGCTGCCCCAAGCTAACCTCCTAGGAAGAGACCCTCGCCTCACGTAGCCGGATTCTCTCGTTTGTGTAGTGCCCTCCTGGCTTTAATATGGTAGGTGGATCAAGCCGCTTCACATCTCAATGTGCCTTAATAAACGGGCCCCTCGCCCATTGATAGTGGGGTCTAAAGACCATGGTACTCACACTTTCCATGGTTAGTGTAGTCTAATTCATCAAGCATCAAGTTATCAACAAAAGAAAAATAGATAAAAAAAAAAAGAAATCTTAATATGCCTTTTCACCATGGTTTTAGGTTTGATGTCTTCATTATATATTAGCATTTAGTGACAATGCAAAATCAAAGGATTCATTTGGGAAGTGTTTTGGAGAACAGTTTTTTTAAATTGCTTTGTAATGTTTTGTAAAACAAATTAAGTTTGTTTGAGAATGCAAGTGGACTGGCAATAATGAGTTTCCCAGCATTTTCAGGTTTCTTTTCTATTTTTATTGCACCAAGCATCAAGGTTTCCAGGTGATATCCCCAACCTCGCAAAAGTTCCCATAACTATCCTCAAAATCGGGATTACATCATATTTAAAACATAAATTATGTGATAATAACTCAAGAGATATGGAGTAACAATCCATACCAGCAAACCTTCCTTCAATGCAAGGAGCTTAGCAGTTTCTATTGCTTCTTCACTTGATATCTACAAAATGATGGAAACACTACCAAGTCAATAAAATGAAACGAAAACTTTTGGCCAAATGAAGACCTCTTCATTGGAATTGGTTTTTCCATTTTAGAATACAAGTAAGCATGATTCATGGAGAGATTGGAATTTTGAGGCTTAACACAATCTCTACTGGCATGCTAACATCTAAAATAGGAGTGATGAAACCAGGGCTAATTTCTTGGATCTTATGCATCCCTTCTCCCATGGAATTAAAACAATGATCATATCCAGTCAGGGATGAAGATATTGCTAATTTTAGAAGCAAGCTTAAGCTGATATGGAAGAGATCACAGATAAACAAAGTCTAGCAATATGAAAGTGTGAAATATGATATTTATATTAAACCCAAATCTTATTAAAGCTTGGTCCGGCGGGAGGTCATAGGATTGAGACATCTTTCTGCAGTTTGAATATTTGATTCTCATTTGTGTATTTGAAAATCTATGGTGGACTCCGATCATGCCTTCAACACCCTCACGTGCGGCCTCATACCCGCACATAGAGAGTCAAACAAACCAAATAGAGTCCTTAATGGACTTTCAAATCAAGAAATGAGGAACAAATTGCAAAGAGAGGTTTCGAACCCAAGAACTCCTACCATAACTGACGGACCAAGTTCTGATACCATATTAAACAACCAACTCTCAAAAAATCTCAAGCTTGTAGGATTTAGGTTTAATATGAATATCATGTCTCTAACACCTAAAAACTTGAGCTTTTAAGAAAGTTGGTAGTTTTAAGGAATGATTATGGACAAAGAGAATAGGCAATGTAGGGCCTTGCATAACTCACCAGGCTCTCCTCCATTCAGAACTGCACTTTCTATCGTTCGACACCGTATACCTTAAACAGAGAAAGCTTACAAGAAGTTACATGAAATTAAGAAGCTTCTTAAGGGGAAAGGCCTGCAAACAGAAGCAAACCTTTATATCCGGGTTTTGCTCCTTCAGGAACCTTCCTACTTAGTGACAAGCCTGTAAAACAGTCTTATCGCCCTACCATCTACCAGTCTAAACACCTTTACCCGCAGGCCAGGCCCAAGTATCACCTTTCAGCCGGTCATGGGGTACAACACCTAGACTTATCCTCTCCTAGTCGAGAGCCATCTTTAAGAAGACGGCCGGCTAATGATTACCCGGCTAATATCTCAATTTAAAGACGCCCCACACACATAACAGTTTCAGAAGGGGTCAAACACTTCTTAGGGCACAAGTTGCGGCCAACTAGGCCATCAAAAAAGGAATAACATGTCATAGCGCTCAAAGTACGCCCTCTTTCCCCTTCCATTTCGGAGGGAAATCACCCACTTTCCATGAAAATCGGATCATCTTCCTCCTCCATAAAGGAAGGAGGAATCACAACAAGGAAGGTACAACATTCTTGGACGAAAGTCTTACTCTTCCACCTCCGCATTCCTTGATCCGACTTAGCACGGAGAGCATGGTGGGCACTCCACCACCACTATTTCTTGTTTGTTTTGCAGGTACATGCTGGCAAGTTAATGCTCCGACGATCTAGTGACTCAGAAAATTTAAGAGACTACAATTGGCGCCGTCTTTGGGAACGACCAAGCAAGAAAGCTCATCGGCGATTTATGAGGGCTTGGCTACATCCATTTTCAAGTGATCTCCCATCCCCCGAAGTTTTGGTAGTTCCCGAACACGACCGACCGCTGGGTTTTGGTCAACATGACCAAAGAACCCAATGAATCAATCCCCTGAAGACCACCTTCCGCCATTGCCGATATGGAGGCAAAGCAGAGGAACAGCGATATATGGTCAATCTGCGTGAGTCGTGCTAACCATCCGCAAAGAAGAAAACGCGATCGGCCGCGCTCGCCCGAAGACGAACTGGGATCGAAATGCACGAGGAGTAGCCACCCTACACCCCCGCTAAACAAAATAAAGGGGCAAGGAGCCCGCATCCGCCGTATCGATTGTGACGTCGCAATGATGACGAGTTATCTTCCGGTAACTCCCCACTTCCAGATCTGCCACCTCCAAAGAACAATGTGGAAGTCGAATCAAGGAAGAGGCCCCCACGTCGTTCCAGTCGGTTCGTCAACGGCATGCCTCGTCGGGTGGGGAGAGAATTCAGCAGAGAAAGGCAGCAGTCTAAACACGCCCTTGAAAACATACCCACGTGGTTAGCGGTGCAAAGACCATTACTCCGCTCGTGATATCCCACCTTCTGAGCTACACCCAAATTTATATGCCTATATTCTTACTACCGCCCGGCCTAAGGACATGCTGTCGTCCCCATTAGGTCAGCACATCTTGAGTTATGAGCCTCCCTGCGGCTTTGTCATACCGTCGTTTGCCATGTATGATGGCCCTCCGAATCTGCACGCACGCACATGCCACACTTCAATCCGCCGGCTGATCTCCGAAAGCACGGAATGACCGGCCTTCCGCGGCAGCGTTCCCGCCACCTCGGCTGACCCGCCTCGCCCGTTCCACAAATCCTCCCGAGGGATCCATCAACTCGCCTGGGCTGAGTTGTGGGTCAGATTCGCTTCCCAAGACTTATGTTCATCCACTAAAAGGGAAACATTAGTTCACTACGCATCATCTTCTGCTGGCGGATGAATCTATCCGAGATTTCACCAAAAGATTTGAACAAGTTGTCTAACAATCAATGCATACGCATGGATGCGCGGTCCTCCGTAACTCAAGAAGCTTTGGGCCGACCACACCTTTCTTTCAATCGCTATCTCTAGATCCTCCTGCGACAATGGAAGAACCATGTAGACAGCGGACAAACACCGTGACTTCCAAACCCGGGTCCGTTTAACCACCCGCCAACCTCGCCGACCTATACCGCCTCGTATCACGAGACGCATACCCGAGTAAAATGCCTCTTGGGCTCATAAACCACTACTATAAACAAATAAAGACAACTATATTCCAATTATCTCCCAATAATTCACGCTTGATTACACTTTTATACAAACATATATTAAAATCTAAAATTTTAATACATGTTATATCCAAAAGCATCAAAGCCACAACCCGACTTTCTTCAAAATAGCCTCTAAATGAGTTGTCTCCTCGAGCGCTCCTTAAACCTGAAAAGTATATTCCCTCGACAGGCGAAAGCATCGTCTCAAGAAGTGGAATCACCCTAAATACATTTCACCTAAGTGCATATGCAATGCTCCAAAATAAACACACACTCAAGTAAATACGTGATCCCACGGAATGTCTACATGATCACCCCATGTCACGAGTCCTCACCGACTCACTCACACTTTTTGCCTGCCATGTATGAGGAAATAATCATTTCTTAAACAAAACCCGGGCTGTTTGAAAATATACTACCGAATTATTCTAAGAAAAGTAATGGACTACCCTTCGAGGTGAATTGGTTGGGCGATTCAAAACAAATTATGGCCCTCATCCGATATGCGATCCTGCTGGCCCATCTCCCAACTTCACCTCCTAATATCATCCCGTGAAATTCCTTTCGCAAATCCATGTCCTACTTATTAAAATCATGTCATGCACTCACACCTACTTCTAGGTTACCTAGTGCATATGAAAATGCCTTATGCCATTTTCAAAACCATTTATACAATATGTCAATATGCATATTCTCAATCAACTACAATTACACACATGTAATTCAACACATCAACCATCACCCAATTTAGCTCACTTGATCAATTTACATTATCATCTCCACGGCTTACAAACACAATTTAATTCCATATAATCAGGTTGGCCAGTTAACACATTAAATCATGTCTTAACCTATCTATTTCCACATACCAAGCCATTCATTTCAACAATTCAAGCACACAAATATATGAATGATTTTGGTCCAATTAATATTAACCCGGGACTGCTTTTAACATTCCCAAAAACAGAGCATGTGGGCTGTCCGTGGGCAGCCCACTCATCCAACATTTGTTCCACTTTTTGAAACCGATTTCCACGGCCATATCCGGCCTCCTACACATCAATACATGATTTAATGCATAATTCATCACCCAAAATGACCCAACAGTCCATGGACTGTACAAACCGTCTCCAAAAATTCCCAACAATTCGGTCCCAAGTTTTGAGACCGATCAAACGGCCATTCAAGGTCTCAATCAACTCAAACATTTACAAAACACTTAAAGTAAGAGTAAAACAAGTAGGATGAAACCCCTACCTCTCGGAGTTTGTCGAAACTCCTTAAATCCGGTGTCCACGCGTTGTCCTCTCAAACAGAGAGCCAGCCTTGCTTCTTGTCCTCGAAGACCGCCGACGGCCGATCGTTCGTAACCCAGAGAAGGAAGACACTCTCTCTAAAAATCGAGATCCAAGCTTCCCCGTGCAAGACTCCCCACGTTTTCTTTTCCTTTGTTTTATTCCTTCCTTTTTGCTTTTCTTTCTTTTCCTTTTCTTATTTCACTTTCCCATCATTTCTTCTTCTCATTTTTCTTTCATTTTCTCCCCATTTCCTCCTTTCTCTTTGAATTTCTCTCCTTTTAGAAAGCATTGACCGTATGGGTCAAAAAGGAGGAAGTTTCCTCCCCTCCTTCCTCAAGCCAAATGTGTGGCTATCCCATTTCCATCCCTTTTCTTTTATTTCTTAATTCTTTTTATGACATCATACTCTACATGGCTTAATATGAGCCATGGAATCATGCCACCCATGTGGCTCAATGTGAGCCATTCCTTTTTATGCCAAGTGTCACACTCTCGAGGCTATGTGACATCCCCAGCCTTACAGCAGGCAGCGCACATCCGACACCCCACGCCTCGAAAAACGTGAAATCCCGACCACCTTGGAATCCAACAAAATTCGACGTGGTAGTTAAATTTTGCTATGCGATTTCAACGGAGAAGTCCGTTTCTTCATCCGAGATTTAGAAAAATTTCGGATTTTTACCGAAATTACGATTTCACTCCTTGTTGAGAAAATTGGATTTTCTCGGGGTTTCACAAATACTCTACATTGGAAGACAATATCCGAGCAGCCTCCCAGACAGTAATGATTACCGCCCAAAATAGCAAGCCGGCCACAAAGGGGCAGCCCAAGCAGAAACGGAGCCAGAGTAAGAACAAGAAGAGCTCCCGAGAGCATTTAGAGAGAAAAAGGGAACCTCCCTAGTTCACCTGCGACGCCCCAAAACCAGGGTGTCCGTTGACAACCCGTCAACCCGCGGAATACTCGTGGATGTCGGGTAATCTACCCGACATTCACGAAAATCGGGCAGAGTCTCCTTTGTACGGGGAGCTCTACTCAAATACAAAACCTATCCCAAACAATTCACAATGACCACACAGGGTTTACATGCGAGTAATATAATGGCCACTTAGGCCTCGTATCAATATTCACAAAATATATCTCAAATACATCAACTATCTATAATAGTTCAAGAGTTAATAAATTACTCTTTATACAAACATATATTAAAAATTACTACATTCTAATAAATGTTATACAAAATCAAAGCCACAAGTCGCCTTTTCATATGTGCGGTCCCGACGTGTGTCACCACCCCCAGACCGAATTTAATTCGAAAGGGGGTCCCACGACGTAGAGCAAAGCCCGCAGAGTGATAATCTCCTACAAGGGCTACTCCACCTGCTCGCACACAGAATTCCGGCCAGATAATCAAACACACATTCAAGTGCAAACATACATGTCTACTCGACGTCTACATGCCATGAATGAGACTCGACTCACCATGCCCCATGTACCGAGCACTCGCCGGCTCCATCACTAAATATGTCATTGAGTAATATATCCCGGAGTCACTCACCGACTCGTCCCACATGCATACGCTTAATCGTGGGACAACTGCCACCGTATTACTAATGACCCAAGTATCGAGCCCTCACTAGCTCCATTACCCAATGTGTGTCAATGGGCAACAAATCCCAAGTCAATCCCGAATTCCTATCACACAACCTAAGTCTATAATAAACATGACCGTGTGTCTCTTCGGGGAACATAACTTTTCTGGTGATACCAGTCTCACACTCATACGTAACTATGATATCATGGTCTCTACACCCATATGCCTCAAGTTCTCACTGACTCCCTCAAACATGCATTTTTCCATGAATGAAAACCATTTCCAAACAAAGGTATTTGTTTTTAACCGTGGACAACCCTCCGATATAAATAGTGGACCGGCTCCGATAATCTATATTGTGGACAACCCTCCGATGTATATCAATTGGGCAGACTCCGACGATTGATATTATATGGACAATCCTCCGATGTCAGAGTGGACACTCCGGAGCAATAATATTGTCAGTCAACCCTCCGAACAATTCTCTCAAGAAACCACCTCGCACTCACTCCTATTTGCTCTAGTGGTGCCCAGCTGCATATGAAATGCAATGAGCCATTTCCATTTCCTTAACTCGTGCGACTCCTTTGGACGTTGTCCTATTAATCAAGCCCATTAATCAACACCCTACGCGGTGTTGTTCCACAACCTGTACCTCACTTTACACACCATCAAACACCTAACACAGTGTCGATCTCAACTATGCACTCACACCTAATTTCTAGGTTACCTCAGTGTATATGGAATGCATGATGCCAATTCCAACACATTCATGCTAATATATTCACATGCATATATATTAACATAATTACATAAAACATGTTATGTAAATTCACAATCAATTACACCAAAATTAGCTCACATGGGCTAATTAACAAACACGAGCAATTTATTTTGAATCACTCAACCATACACATTTTCTAGTAATAACACACAAAATGGCCCAAATCTCGAACCCATATAAAACAGGGCACCTCTTGGTCCCTTCACGGTTCATCACCAAATATTGTGATACCAAAACATACCACAAAACCCGAAGACATCAGTTCCAAGATCAAAACCAAACTTCAACACAGTCCGGGACTACCCAAAAATAGTCCCGAAAATTATGTCATGACTGGCCCAAAATGGGCCTCAAAATCTAGCCTCGAATCGTTCGAAAACAAATCCCAAATTCAGCCCTGACCGTCCAAAACTAGTCTCCGAAAAATTCCTAAAAATTCCTACACTCGCCTCAAAAATTTCGAGGATTAAAATTTACTTTCGCCTTCACTACTCTAAGCCAATTCCAAACCATTAAATAGCCTTTCGGCTAGAAATAACACAAGTAGGAAAATTCTCTACCTCGTGGAGTTTGACGAAACTCCAAGATTTTGGTGTTCACGCTGCAGCTCTGCCGCATGATCAACTTTGCTCTTCAGCCCCGACGAAACTCACGGTCCGATTTCTGTGAGGATCCGAGAAAGAAACGAAGAAAAGAAAATAAAAATAAATCAATCCCCTCTCTCTCCAACGTCTCTTCTCTCTCCCGACGCTCCCTCCTTCCTTTTGACTTTATCTATTTTATTATGATTATAATATTATTATTATTATATTATTATTATTATTATTATTATTATTATTATTATCATTTTGAATACATAACTTATATTATCTCATTCGGGTCCGTTTCTTCCCCGAAAATTTTTATTTCTTTTTAGTTCACTTTATTTTAAATGAACTTGACTCCCGTCATTTCCTAACTTCCGAGATTTTCTTAAAAATCTCGTCCTTAAAGTCACTGGCGACTTATCACCCAGAAATTTGTAAAATATTCCGCTTTGTCCTGCACTTCCACTAAACTTTTCTCAAGTTAAGTTAGATTTCACGAGACGAATTTAACGGCGCATCAGTATTTCACATCCGAGACTAGAGAATTTCCTAGCTTTTCTAACCTCCAATTACCGCTTTTACCCTTTTTCAAAAAAAATTGAATTTTTCTGGGTTTTACATTCTTCCTCTTAAATGCACTCTGGTCCCTAATCACTTCGCACATACGCATCACTCACATGCATATGCTACCTTCTACAACTCTAAGACCGTGTCGGGTATGATAACCCGTCAGTCTACAATCACTCACAACCCGATGGGTTGTCAACTCATCCATCAAGAATGGCATCAAACCCGATATGTCTACCATATCCGACTAACTCACCCTAGATCCTTAGAAGAGAATTTCATACAATGGCTTTTCCAAAGGCCTTAACCTCTAAGCCCAAACTGAAGTACCGGGTCCTCCTTTCTCTTCCCACCTAAGATCAAAGATCTCGAATGCCTCAGGCCACTCATCTTCTCTCTACGCCGTATCGTTCCTCGACCATACAGAATCCATGTCTCAGAAGTGAGGCCCATTAATCTTGCCCCGAATGGACAACTCACCCATTCTCAAATCTCCTAACTTTGATCATATCTGGGCCACATAGTCATCACCAAAACGTGCCAACTCAGTGAATCTGGCCATGTACTCCATCACTGTCATCGTTCCTTGCCTTAGCTCTAGGAACTCTTAGGCCTTTGCATGTCTAGCAGTGGTCGGAAAATACTTGCTCATAAAGAGCCCATGGAACTCTACCCAAGTCATTGCCTCTAAATCCTGATATTCGAACCTTGGGCCCCACCACCACTCGACTCACCTCTAGCCGGAACGCACCACTCGATCTCGTCGCATCGGAGGTACATCTATAGCCTCCAATACCTTTCAACTGTCAACCAATGGTCTCGCCACCATCTGATCCCTCCTCGTAAACGTCTGGAGATGATGTGACTTAAATCTTGGAGATTACCTGACCTCTCCCGACTACCAAATGGCACTAGCCTGCGTAAATCTGAAGAATCGCAACCCCACCGTACCTCAACAAAGGCCCGTCGGTCAAACACTTCAGGTGCTCGGGCTAGCACCTCGCTGGACTCCACCCCAGGCCCCTGGCCCCAACTTGCCATCTGCCATTACGTCAAATGGCAACAAACTTTATTTAATCTCATTTCGGGATTTAACTAGTACGACATGTCAATTACTAATAGACTTAACAACTACGAACTCAATCTGCTCATCACCCTGCTGGTGCTATCACAACCACTCTTTTATTTATTTCAATAAAATTCAACACTCCTCGTGTTCATTTCATTTTCTCCAACCCCTATGCCATAGTTCCTAACCTTAGTATTCCACTTTTCCTATATACATTATGTCATGCATATAATTTTCCGCAAGAATAACCACGTTAAGAATCACATTTCCCATATACATCATACCGTATAAGTTTTCCACGCAATGTGTAACAATCAAGTTGGAATCACAAACATGAACACAGTCAATTGACAACATGAAACACACCATGCATGCAAAGGCCTAAACCCGCCCCATGAACTCCTAGCTATTCGTGTACCTAAACTCCATACCAAGCTATGACGCTAGTGCATCAATTCCCACCGAAATAGCAATGGCCTAAGCCCATGTCCTCAAGCCCTGTAGTCGATACCTATGCTCTGATGGCTGCTGTGATTTCAAAACCGGTGTCATTTGACAACCCACAACTCATGAATACTGCGGGATGTCGCAACCACCAACACCACAAAATCGGGCAGAGTCCCTTTGTACTCCAGGAGCTCTACCTAAATACAAAACCTTATCCCAACAGTTCACAATGACCACATTGTGGCTTATATGCGAGTAATATAATGGCCACTAGCCCCCGATCAATACTCACAAAATATATCCCAAATACATCAACTATCTATAATAGTTCAAGAGTTAATAAATTACTTCTTATACAAAACATATATTAAAATTACTCCATTCTAATACATGTTATACAAACCAAAGCCACAAGCCTACTTTCTTCATATGTGCGCTCAACGCGGGTCACCGTCACCTGACTGCACTCAGTGGTCCTACGGCGAAGAGCAAAGCCCAAGAGTGATAATCTTCTCTACAAGGGCTACTCCCACCTAAGTGCACATGCAATGGTCGATAATCAAACACACGTCCAAGTGCAACATACACATTCGCTCCGAATGTCTACATGCCATGAATGAGACTCGACCACCACGCCCCATACCGAAAGCTCGCTGGCCCACTCACTCCAATATGTCATTGAGGAATATATCCCGAGTCACTCACTCGAATTTCAAAAAAAAGTCTCCCACATGGAATACGCCAACCGTGGGATAATCGTCACCGGTATTAACCCAAGTATCGAGCCCTCATTGGCTCTACTACTTCAATGCAAGGCTACTGGGCACAAATCCTGCCATCCCGACTCCTATCACACAACCCAAGTCTATGTGATAAATACGGACCGCGGTGTCTTCTCTTTTTGGGCAACATAACTTTCGTGATATCGCAGTCCTTTGGCACCATACGTAATCGCATGATATCGCTGGGCCCTTACACCCATACTCAGCTCCACCGACTCTCAAACATGCATTTTTCCACATGAATGAAAAACCATATTTCCAAACAAAGGTATTTGTTTTTAACCGTGGACAACCCTTAGATATAAATAGTGGACCGACCATAATCTATATCATGGACAACCCTCCGATATATCAATCAAGCGCACTCGACGATTGATATTATATGGACAACCTCCGATGTTGTAGTGACACACTCGAGCAATAATATTTGTTTGGCCAAACCCTCCGAACAATTCTTCAAGAAACCACCTCATGCACTCACTCCGCCAGGTTCTAGGGTGCCCCAGGCATATGAAATGCAATGAGCCATTTCCATTTCCTTAACCCGTGCGACTCATTTAGACGTTGTCCTATTAATCAAGCCCACTAATCAACACCCTACACGATGTTGATCCACAATCGTGTACTCACGACACACCATCAAACACCTAACACAGTGTCGATCTCAACTATGAACTCACACCTAATTTCTGTGTTACCCAGTTGCATAAGTGGAATGCATTATGCCAATTCCAACACATTCATGCTAATATATTCACACATGCATAAATATTAACATAATTAAATCACATAAAAACATGTTATGCAAATTCACAATCACTACACCAAAATTAGCTCACATCAAGCAATTAACACGAGCAATCATTTTGAATCACTCAATCATACACATTTTCTAGTAATAACACACAAAACAGCCCAACCGACCCATATAAAACAAGCACCTCGTCCTTCACTGCCTTATCACCATTGCGATACCAAAATTGACACCACAAACCCAAGACATCGTCCCGGATCAAACCAAACTCCTCAACACAAATCCGGATCCGCCCAAAATAGTCCTTTGAAATTCTATCATGATCGGCCCAAAATGCTTCGAAATTCAGCTCGAACCGGCTCGAAAATACCTGAATTCAATCCGACCGCCCAAAACTAGTCCCGAAAAATTCCGTAAATTCCTTTACACTCACCCCAAAATTTTGAGGATTGAAATTTACGGCCTTTCACGGCCTCTAAGCCAATTCCAAACCATTAAATAGCCTTTAGGCTAGAAATAACACAAGTAGGAAAATTCCCTACCTCGTGGAGTTTGACGAAACTCCAAGATTTTGGTGCCCACGCGTAGCTCTCGTCGCATGGATCAACTTTGCCTTCAGCCCCGATGAAAACCTACGGTCCGATTTTCATAGATCTGAAAAAGAAGCAAAGAGAAGAAAAAATAAAAATAAAATCTATCCTCTCTCTCTCCAATGCTCTCTCTTCTTCTCCCCGACACTCCCCTCCTCCCTTTTGACTTATCCCTTTTATTATGATTATAATAATAATATTATTATTATTATTATCATTTTGAATACATAACTTATATTATCTCATTCTGGTCCGTTTCCCGAAAATTTTATTTCTTTCGCCCACTTTATTTTAAATGAACTTGACCCGTCATTCTCGACTTCCGAGATTTTCATAAAAATCTCGTCCCTGAAGTCACTGGCGACTTATCACCCAGAAATTCGTAAAATATTCTGCTTGTCTCAGAATTCGACGAAACTTTTCTGGGTTGCTAGATTTCGCGAGACGAATTTAATAGCGCAGTCCGTTTCGTCATCCGAGATCTAGAGAATTTCCGATTTTCAACCGAAATTACAATTTTACCATTTTTCAGAAAAATTGAATTTTTCTCAGGTTTTACATCACCCCTTTGAACTTCTCCTACGACGTGCTCCTCCCTCTCATCCGGGATCACCCTAACTTTAAATGGCCTGCACCAATTCAGTCGGATCCCGAGCAACGCAATCGATCTCTGAGGTGCGATTACCACATGGACCATAGGCATGAAACTAATCACGCTGCACTCGTCTTCTAGTGGAGAAACTAATCCCGGCTGGCCACCCCGTAAGATATATTAGTGAGTCGTGGCCCGCAGCGTAAAATCGGCTCCAAAGAGTTGAAAGAATAGCGGCCAGCTCAAAGCTCTCGTCCAAACCCCGGCCCACTATCAATTACATATTGGGCGGCCCAACCGATGACAAGTATCAATCCAAGCATCAAAGGAGAAAGCCGCTACGAGCAGCCACATACCAACCCGGTGAACACCCACGCATTCCTGACAACAATGGGAGTAATACAAATTGATTAACGGCCCCATATCCTTTCCTCCCATTAACTCGTCCAGGGTCATCACTCCACACCACGATGCACATGCGCTTACTTTATGCATTAACAATTTTGATGTACACAGAGTGCTTATTGACCCTGGCAATGTGGCCGACCTGTTATAGCTTCCAACCTTCAGGCAAATGAAAGTTCCACTTGACAAGCTCAGTTAGGTTGGCAGAATTTTGTCCGGATTTAATGGGGCAACCACGCTAACCATAGGTGATATCACTCTCCCCATCAAGGCAGGGTCGGTTATTTAGCAAGTCTTATTCTCGCTGTCGAAACTAGGCCATACAATGCCATCACATTGGCTGAGCCTGGTCGCATATGAAAGCAAGACTTCAACCTACCATCAAACAATCGCTATCTAACCGTTGTCGGATATATCACCTCCTGAGTGTGCCAACGCGCTCACCAAAGGCTACTCATCGTTTGCATAAGAGCGTGAGAAAGATGAAAGCTCCAAACAATCCGCCTCCAAGACCCACCTGCAATAGCAATCACACCTCACGCTCAGCAGTTCTGAGATGTGAACACCGCCATGGATCCCTTTGGAATCCATACTCTAAAGGGAGGGGGATAAAACACACTTATGTCGCCTCCTCTCTTTGTCTCGGGATGTGAGAAAGAACAATTGCGGCAGGTTTTTCTTTGTAACATCGATGTATTTGCTTAGACCCACTTGGACATGACCGACATTACCCCTGCGCATGCTTCTCATAAGTTGAATGTCATCCTGTCTGCTAGGCCGATCAAACAAAGAGTAAGGTGTTTCCACCCGGACCGCCATTAGGTCATTCAGGCTGAAGTAGATAACCTTTTGAAAGCAGGGTTCATAAGAGAAATCAAGTACCCAGAATGGTTGGCCAATGTGGTGGTGGTGCCAAAGAAAGGTGGTAAATGGAGAGTATGCGTAGACTATACCAATCTCAACGACGCATGATGATTCGTGCCACAGTAGGTGTTCTGGAATCAACAATATTTATATCCTAGGATTCCTACTGCCGTAGCAAAGCTACTGCAGTATAGCGGTCTAGGGTCTAAATACAGACAGTTTTCGCACAAATGATTTGCAATCGCTCAAAATGGTGAATTTGTTTTGATTATGGGATTTTGCAAAATGCTGGAGGTTATGGTGTGGCAGCCGAAAATAAAATGAAGAAAATAAGAAAAAGAACTCCTCAAGCAATGTCACTGGTTTGAGGTCCTAAGGCGACTAAGAGGTCCTCATGTTCATTTCCTCGCTGGCTGTGGGAGTGATGACCTATAGTCATTTCCGAACCGATCTTCATTTCTGGCTATAAAACCGAACCCCTAATAATTGTTCCTTTTGAAAGATGAGACAATGACTATTTATGGTCCCCTTAATGGTGTAAATCTTCCTCTTGGATCTACCCTATAGTGATTCAAGACACAATCCAACCTAATGTGCTGAATCTAGAAGTAATAAGCATCCATCGAACTCAAAAAAGATTGCCAAGTACTGGTCAATCAGGACACATACAAGGGATTTAAACCTAGTGTGAGAAGCAGGGACATAAATAACGACAGATGCATGCGTTAAAAACAGAGGATCTAATGGGCCACCTTAAATCCAAAGCCTAGTAGCCCTCCTCTTCAAGGATGGAAGGATTTTAGCCAACCATCCCTTGAGTTGTCATCCTCAAGGGGTGTTTGGCAGCCGAGAAAGGGGAAGAAAATGAGAGAAAATGGGAGAGAAGAAGAAAAGCTTGAAAACCGAGCCCTTCGCCAGCAAGTTTGGTCTACCTGGACAAAAAGTCCCTTATTACAATGTCTACAATTGGCTTATATAGCCACCAAGACAAGCAAAATTACCAAAATCAACAAAAGCAATTAACTGTTACAAGGACAAAATGGGAATAAATCAAAAGAGGAACAAAAAGGCAAAACTCAAATGTAAGTGCCAGGAATTCAACAGGACGGGGCATGATGAGCGGTGGCGAGGCGTGAGCAGTGGCGGTGCGGAAGCGATTTGCGGCCAGTGTGAGAAATTTCGGGTTGCGAATTCGCAACCTGTAAAATTTTTGTTGTACTCCGTTTCCTTTTTGTATTTTGCAACTTTCTTTGCTCGCCGATTTCGATCTGCGTCTTGGTTGACTTGAATTCTTTGTGATGGCAGATGGAGCTAGCGATTTTGGCATAAATGACTTGCAAAACTTCGAGTAGCTAATCGTCGATTATAATAGCGGGGACCTTAATGTAAATTGGGTTGAGTGATGTTCGATTACACGAAAAGTCCTCGAGCTTAAATAAATAAGTGCAATAACACTTTTTGAGTACTAATCACATTGCCACCCCAAAGATAACTTCCTTTACGCGTAAACGGTTGTCGCCCATTTGGCATGGGATGTTATCGTTCCTGGATGCCTTCTCGGGATACCATCAAATCCCATTATGCCCGGTAGAATCTGCGGAGAAAACAACTTTATCACCCTACATGGACTCTTATTGCGCATAATGTAATGTCGTTTGGATTAAAGAATGATGAGTGACTTAACTCAGTATTTGTGACGGTGTTTAGGCAGATTCTTTGGGTAAAACCATGGGTATACATTGACGATATGTTAGTAAAATCGAGAGGCGCCGGGACCACTCTGCACATCTACGAAGCTTTCTGAGCTCCTCGAGGCATCGACGCGAGCTTAACCCCTCAGTGTGCCTTCGGGGTGAGGTGTGGGTGGTTTCTTTGAGTTCATGTGGTGAGCAGGAGGGATAGGCTTGACCACAGCACTTGCTCGGCTCAAGGCCCATCCACGAAATCCCGGCTCCCGATTCTAGAAAATTGACATTGTGGTTGGTTGGCGCCCAAGGCGGAGTTCATCTCTCGGTTCACAAACCATCTAAAGCCATTCTTCGCCACCACCCCAGGGAGTTTGTGCCAGATGGAATGAAGTGTGATCGAGACGCTTCCAGGAAATCCAAAAATATCTAAGCGGAACCTGGGTCTCGTAGCCACGAAGCGGCGAGACACTCTTAAAATTGTATCTAGTAGTCTCGGATGTCGCCGATGAGTATCCTTTGTTCAGAAAATGGGGATGAAGCAGAGGCTAGTGTTCTTCGTCGGCTTGAGTCCTTGGCTGAAGCCTTGAACCGGGATATCAAGGCTGAAGCCAGTAGCTTTAGCTCTGAATTGCTTGACGAAGCCGCCGTGCTTCCAGAGCACACGGATTGTGGTCTTGCTTAACCTTCCTTGAGTCTTGTTCCTGAGACACGACTTATCTGGGAGAATGGCTCGCTGGGCAGTCGAACTAAGAGAATACAGTATCTAGTATAAGCCAAGGTTAGCTAGGAAGGGATAGATTATGGCAGACTTCCTAGCAGAAATCCCCCAAACTGAAACATGCCCGGACAGTTTGATTTGATGGACTCTCAGTGTAGGCCAGGGCATCTGGCGGGCCAGGAGTACCAGCGTTGGCTATTTAAAATCCCAGGAGTGGGAATGAATCGGCTTGACGTCAGATTGGACGGCGCCTCGAGCGATGAATCGGGAATATGAAGTCATCTGGCCAGGGACTAAGGCGGTAGCTACGGTGTCGGTAGATAAACTCGTAATTAGTGATTCCCGATTGGTAGTAGGGGCGAATGTATGAAATGTAGTCTCGGGATCCAGAATGGCGAAATGTCTTAACCTGGTTAAACAACGCTTGAGTAGTTTTTCGAGCTTGGAAGGCTGAACGCACATTCCCGGGGGCTACTTGTTGATGAAAAGCGAAACACCTTAAGCGCCCGTAAGCGGCGTCTCTGGAAATGTAAAAACGTATTTACGTAAGACGAAATTTGATTTGCGGAAAAATGTGAAAATGGTCATTTCGGTAAAAATGAAATTTTTTTCGAATCTTAGATTGTGAAACGGTTCATCGTTCGAATGTCTTAGAAATGCTTCTGCAATTTCATGTGGTTAGAGACTGGTCGGAATTTGCATTTCGAGCGCAGATTATTACCGGGTGTGAGTGCCGTAAGCGACATGTGATGTGACAAAAGTCACCCACTACATGTACTCATGTGACATGTTATTTGCATGAGTAGAAGATGATGAAATGGGCGTAGAGATAGTGCAGTGTAAATCGAAGAAGGAACACATAGAGATTTTTAGATTTGTTGTTAATGAGGAAGGGACAAAATTGCAATAGTGTTGTCTTCTTGAAGAGCCTGAAAATGGGCGAGAATCGGAGGCGAGAGAGTGGACTTGAGGTGCGGGTGGATTTTCATATTTTTAAAGGAGAGAGATAGCACGTACCCTGCAGGATTCGACCCGTCCCGGATGTCGGGTTCGGCCGACGAAGGAAAGTTACAGCGGCGAGAAATTTGCAGCGTGGACACGATTTAGTGGAGTTTCGATGACTCGAGTGGGAATCTTTTCTACTTGTGTTAATCCTTGTTTAAGAACCATATAAATGGTTAGTAACGTTCTGAGACTTGTTTTACTCGTAAACTAGGTCTCGAAAGCTTTGGTAGGTGGAAAATTCTATTTTGTGTGGTAGGTGAGCAGGAGTAACCCAGGGTTTTTCTTGTTCATGTGAATAATCTGTGTGAATTATGGTGTTGAGTGATTGAATGAATTCTTTGTATTTGTTAATTAGCCCGTGTGAAATTTAATTTTGAGATTATGTTGGTTGAGGAGATTTACATAACATGCTTTATGTGATTTAATTATGTTAATATATATGCATGTGAATATAGTAGCATGAATATTGTTGGAATTGGCATCATGCATTCCATATCTGCAGGGCACCTAGAATATTAGGAGTGAGTGCATAGCGTAAAAATTGAAAATGTTTGTGAAGAATTTCGACGGAAGATTTTTCGGAGGTGTGTTGGGACAGTCGACCAAAATCACTTCGGATGAGGACCATGATATTTGAAGTTCTCCAGTCAAATTGAGCTCGAGAGGAGTAGATCGATATTTTCAAAGGGGTCGGTAGTAAGTTTTCGAGAACAAAAGCTTTTGTTTTGAGCTTGGATATTTCTCGCGGTCGGCTTAGGCATATGTGAGGGGAGTCGGTGAGGACTGAGACATGGGATTGGGCATATAGACATTCGAGGTAGGTTCATGAGAGGTAGTTGGGTGATTGTTTGCCATACGATGCACTTAGGTGGGAGTAACCCGGAGTAGGAAATTATCTCTTGGGCTTTGCTCACCTGTCGAGAGATCGCCATTTCGGTACGAGGAGCGATCGAGGAAGGCGGCACTCACTTGGGGTCGTGTGTGTTAGAAGAAAGCCCAGGCTTGTGGCTTTGGCATTTTTGATACGTATAACGTGTATTAGAGTTTTATAATTTTAATATATGTTGAGTAAAGAGTAATAAAAACTCTTAAACCATGTAATATATTAGTTGGGATATATATTTTGTACAATTATTGATCAGGCGCATGTAGCTGGACACGTGTGGTATATTGAGGCCCATTTGGGACCGGAGTTTTGTATTTGGGTGAGCTCCACAATCTGAAGGAGACTCTGTCCAGGTGCACACTAGGTAGTGGTGTCTGGTTACAGGCATGCAGTATTCAGCGAGTTGACGGGTTGTCCAACGAGACACCGATTTTGGGGCATCACAATTTAAATACATCTATTGCTCGGCCAGTTCCTCGATAGCCTTGTCGGGTAAGCTAAGTGGCGAAACCTCCCTTCTGGATGGCCCCATGGTGTAGTACATTAACACGAGGAGATCCTCCGCAATAGAAGGAATGAGGCTCCTGAGTGAATCAGTCGGCAAATTTTCCTTGATCGATGGGCGGTTGTTCAAGCGATCCTGGGCCGAGCGTATTTGAAATGCTTAAGCGCGAAGCGAGGGGCGGTATGTGTTGATCGAGTTGCGAAGGGGTATGTGACGATCATCCGGCCGAACTTCGACACAGGCCCCACTTAGAGTATTATTGTGACCATGAGTACTCCGCGTGCGGGTGCATGCGAAATGTGATGCGGTGCGGCGGCGAGCTCGGAATCTTAAGATGCGTAGGCAAGACTGTTACATCTCGAGCCCGCGGCGCCCCGCCGATGGGGAATTGACATAGTAGAAATGACTCCTTACCACCATTTCGAGAAAGAGTTGTTTGCTAGTGACCCAGCTAATTACTTGACAAATGGATAGAAGGCGAGGCTTTTAGCATTAATCAAAAACGAGGATGTCACTTAGTTTATGCGGAAGAATATCGTTCTTGGAGTTCGATATTCCCAGTTCAGTGTATAAGGCAATAGGATTTGATTTGATGTGAGTCTACGAAACTTACACGTCGGAAGTTGAGAAAATAAAGAATCTATACTCCACTGATATCCCATGAAAGCGTGAAGCAGCGAGAGGTTTCTAACAAAACCACATTGGCGCCTTAAAAGTGATTAGATTCGGTGAAGCGAATGGGTAGGCGAACTTCTGGGGTACTCGGGCTTACAGAAACGGCAGCGAAAACGCGGCATATCTCCTTTCGCACTTACCTACGGGATGGAAGCTATAATCCCTACAGAAATCGGTATGCCTACACTCCGAACTTATGTGCCCGAGCAGTTAGGTACATAATCTATAGTTAAGGACCTGAACACGGTGATGGCTACATGCGAGACAACGGTGTACGGATAGCATCTTACCTGCCGATTATGACGTGTACAACGGCCGCGTGAAACCACAGAGAGTGTTCAGGGACTGGTCTAGGAAAGTCTTTGAGAACACGGCCCCAATCCGATTGGCGAAAAGTTTCAGCCCAGCCCAGGAAGGACCATATGTTATGGCTGGCCCGGCGAGTCGGTTCCTTATACGTAGATAAGCCCAGACGGAACACTGCATTACCTAGAATATGGAATGTTATGCACCTCGAGTCTTATTAATAAGGTTGATTCAATCTACAAGCAGTGTTTAAATCTCGAATTTTAATTATCGAAATTGGGAATGGTTGATGTGCCACATCCGACCCGATATGGTTGATCAGAGCTAGTTCATTTACGAGTCACGGGAAGGTTGATCTGCATCAGGCGGTATGGTTGATGCCCGGCTGGTTCATTACCAAGTCCAGGTAAGGTTGATGTCTATCGGAGCCAAATATGGTTGATGCCCAGCCCGGTTCATTACGAGTCAGGAAGGTTGATGCCACTATCCAGGCCCTAATATAGTTTGATGTCCCCGGTTAAGCTATCAAAGTCAGAATGGTTGACTCTTATCGACCCGATATGGTTGGCCTTGGCCCGGTTCATTATCAAGAATCCGAAGGAATGGTTGATGCCGCCGAAGCCCGGTATGATTAACGCCATTTGGTTCATTACGAATCGAGGAAGGTTGATACATCGATCCGGTATGGTTGATGCAATGGTTCATTACCAAATCCGGGAAAGGTTGATGTTTTATCCAGGCGTATGGTTGATGCTGGTTCATCCATCATGCCTACGGTAAACAAGAGTGAATTACTTAGCAAGAAAGAATCGCAGCCAGCGATTTTTCAAAGGCGACCACGTGCTTTATTAAAACTTCGGTTATGGCAATGAAACGGGGATATAACACGTAAGGAATGAGGCTAAGTGGCGGTACGCGAAATCTGATCCACTAGTTCCGCCCGGAGGCATCGAGGTTCCTCATTTCCCCGATTACTTTGAATGAGAATCGGGTGGATACTGGCTTGACCTCGGCGGTGGAAGACTCTCGCCGCCTCTCCCAGCATGCGCATCGGGGGATCGATGGTAGGAGCCACTGAGGCGGCACCACCGGGGGCATCGGGAGTTGATGAAACTAAGGGAGGTAGCGGCGGCGGTATCCGGGACGGCTCGGTGCGAGAGTTGCTCCCAGTGAAAAACCTTTGCGTTGTGTTCTTCGGCGCGCGAGGAGGAGATAATCTTTAACTGCGAGAAGGTGACTCTGGTACAGGCCCTTTACCTAGCTTGACTAGTAGAGTCTCTTTGACTTCATATACTATGACAACAATGACAACGAGAAGAAGCGAAAAAGATGAAAAATCGCCCAAATCCACAATACGAGCCGGGTAAAGAAGCTAGAACTATGGGCAAATTTGGACCCCGAAAGATTCACGGGTTAGCATACCCTGAGACAACTACCTACGACTACATTACGAAAGCAGGTAGCGGCCAAAAACTAAAACGTTACTGAAAGCGGGAAACTATGTTCACACGGAAAATGGGGAGTAAGAGGGCTAGTGAAATGGTGTGCATGATGCACCTGAAGTGTCAGCGAGGCGAAACTCAGCGAGAAGCAGAAAATAGGAGGCGATGGAGCAAGAGGAACGGGTAAAATCGATGATGACTCCCGCACATATATCGAGCTTAGAGTCTGTAGATGCATTAAATGCAGATTGACTCATCACACCTCTACAGACGGTGAATCCTGGTAACCGGCTTCCCGGGGCATAGAAAAACGAGCATGGGTGGGCTCGTAGGCCACCTGTCAAATCTAGCGTTGGGTTTTGGGCGTGGAGTTATGTTACATTCATGAGAAGCAGGGGCGTCAGTTCCAAGTTTTATCAAATGTCCACATTTGTGATCAGAAGTGAATTCACACCTCTAACCGAGGAATCAGGGCCGCAAAGAATAATTATGCGGGAGCCAGCGAAAATATTAGGAAATGTAGTTTCATTAATTACGCGAAGGCGTTCTGATGCGTAAAAAACACCTGCAAGCAATCACTTGGCCGATTACATAGCTTGATATAGGCGAGAAAAAGAAAAATAAGAAATTTTGTAGAAAGAAGAGAAGAAAGAGGTCACAAAAAAAAAAAAAAAAGAGCCACTGTTGACTTAGGAGGGCGTTCTTGGGCTGTAAGAGGATTCCGTTCCGAGTTTCGAACCACCCGAAAGTTAATGAGGCGAGGGGCATATAAGAGATAGGTGAGGCTGAAAATATTCTCCTAATGCGGAACAATTAGACCAGCTCGATCCTTTGCAGGCGCTTGACCCTGGCTCCATTAGTTGGCCCAGTCATGTCGAGCCACTTTCATAAGCCTCTTCCATGAGCTTGATCGGAAAAGTTCGGCAGAGCGTGCGGGTGGCCTTTGGCCATATCTCCTGTTGAAAAACCATCGATAGCCGGTGTACCGAGGAATCGCCACCTGAGCCTTTAATGGGGACCTCGGCTTGAGAATCTGACGACTGCATCAGATGTGACCGCAGAAAATGAAAATTCCCGATGTCATACATTGGAACATCACAGGCATTAATAGTCCCTTTGTTCAGCTTGAGCTTGATCCTGAGCGTTCTCTTTTTCGATCGGGGAGGGCTAGCCTCTCTAGCGGAGGGGGCACGTAATGAGTGCTAGGCCCGAGCCGACTCTACCGTTCACCGGGGGCCCCGACACCTTAACCCGCGGGCGGGCCCCGAAGTATCACCTTCCTAGGCGGTCATGGGTGCAACACTAGACTTATCCTCTCTCCCCAGTCGGGAGCCCCGTCTCTAAGAAGACGGCCGTTGTGATTACCCCGGCCCGATGTCTCGGTTTAAGGCGCCTACACCACGTAACCCTTTTAGAAGGGATTGAGCGCTACGGGGCACGAGTTGCGATAGCGGGCCCGTGAATAACGGGTCATGGCGTGCAAAGCGCCTGCTCCTTTTGTTTTTGGAAAGAAATCACCCGTTTCCATGAAAATCGGATCATCTTCCTCCTCGTAAAGGAAGGGAATCACGGCGAAAGGAGTATGACATTCTTGACTAAAAAGAGTCGACTTTTTCACTCTGCAGATTCCACTGTCGAGCTTAGGCATCAGCGGAGGAGGTGTGGCCAGCAGCCGTCGTCGTTTTTGCTTTGCTTGTTTTACAAATGCATCTTGTGGAGTTAATCTTGACGATCCGATGACTCAAAAAAAATTCGAGGGGCTACAGAGTTCCTCGCTTCCACCCAGAAGCAAGACATCAACTTTTCCTCGACTTTTCCAAATCTACGGCCTTGTAGTTTCATAATGAATCTGTACAAATCATGAAAAAAGTGATTAATTAATAAGCAAATCTTACATGAAATGTTTTGTGATGCTAATGGGTATCTAAGTAGCCCAATAAGAGCTTCAATCAGATCGGTGGTAGATGGGAGAACTCATCCAGCTTAAGTATCCTCCACGACCTTATATGGAGTCGATGTGGGATGTCATTATCCGACTCTAAAAGTCGACGTCCATGGACTGACTTACACTCACAGATGGCATTCACTCGGGGACCCACCTTTGGGGCCTTGGGTGGCCCCTTTCCACATTATCTGCCGTTATTGAAAGCACCCGATGATAGATACCCAATTCAGTAGGAAAGGCCCCGACCAAAAAACGTGCCTAATAGATGAGAGAATTCGTCGAAGCTTAAGAAGTCTGGCTCCTTGCCTTATAGGCAGATATGGAATCGTATCATATACATAAGAAAATTGTATCATATATATGTCACCCATAACTATGTAATCAATTAAATGATTTGCAATAAAAAGTAGTTTCCATATAGGATTAGAAAATTCTAAAGAGTCCAAACCGAGTGATTACAAAAGCAGTAGTTTGGGTTCCCAATACTAACTAATCCATATTACATAAACATCATCATTCAGATACTTGAACGAGACATAGAAAGCTCTCCGACATATCAATACAAGGGCTTCCAACTTTGTTTTGATT
Organism: Tetrastigma voinierianum; assembly: GCA_016808115.1. NCBI lineage: Eukaryota > Viridiplantae > Streptophyta > Magnoliopsida > Vitales > Vitaceae > Tetrastigma > Tetrastigma voinierianum. Next base: position 36,506 of record JAEQBH010007075.1, read on the forward strand.
GTATGTGTATTATTGTATAACACAAATAAAGTTGTAACAAATCATTACAGTCATCACTTGACATTACAAGACAACGCATGAAACATGCACCTTTGGGTTGGCAGGATTTGCAAATTGCTTAAGCATATAGCCATTAGGGGTGTTTTGCAGCAACTCCTCAGCCTTCTCATGAGAACAATCCTTCTCTCTATACTCATTGAAGCAGGCATGGCAAGGACGAGCTTATACCCTTTAATTGTTGCAATGTATGCTAATCCTATGCCAGTATTACCACTGGTAGGCTCAATCAGCACAGTCTTCACCCACCACAATCAAACAGATGGAAATTTTTCAGTTAAATCCTAACAAAAATTTCCTCACAAACAAGAAAGCTTGTAGGTAGCAGACCTTCCTAGGTTGAATCAGACCCTTATCTTCTGCATCTCTTATCATGCTGAAAGCAATTCTGAATCCTCATTGACAAGAAATCAGACACTTACTCCAACTAAAAAAAAAAATTAAGATTAAAGTTTAGATAACCTAGAGGGGTAGCTCAGAGGTTTATCCCAATAGTCATTAGTTCGAGTCTTCCTTAGTGTCACTGTACGTTTAATCTGGCAGTTTAACTTAAGAGACCCGTAGAATTGGTCGAAGTGCAAGCAAGCTAACCTGGACATCCACGATTATTAAAAAGAAAAGTATACATACCTATCTTTGACACTAGAGCAGGGCTCCATTGCCCCTAGCTTCACTGCAATGCGGGCCAAACAACCATCCACAACTTTGTTTAGATACACCAATGGGGTATTTCCAATCAACTGTACAGGCCAGGAAGAAGAAGATTAAAGAGTATTAGATATAAATTTACATCAGTTTCATGGAAAGAAACCACTAGAAGAACAAGTATATATAGCTGTAATGAAGAAACATTACTTCAGTAACATCTTTTGCAATCAAGCATTTCTCTTCTCCATGCTTCTTCTTCTTCAGGTTATGTAGAAAGACAAAGGAGGATCAAGAGCTCTTATGCCCAACCAGGCAGAACATTTATGGCCAAGCTAAACCCTTCTCAGACCATCTCTCCAACCATTCTCTATATTCTTCCTCATATATGGAGATTTTAACCAAAAAAACCATTCTTCATTTGCATCTCCAAATTTAGAGATATGAATAGTAGATACTATTCACATTTTATTTTATATCATTTTAAAAAGTGAAAAAGTGAATAGTAAGTTTGTCGTATGCGTATCGAATATGGGAGAAAATTCACGATCTTATATAAGTATGGCGCCTCTAGCGCAGTAGGCGCGTTTTAAAGCAGGTGAGGCGCTCTTGGGCTTAAAGCGGACAATATCTACATGATTGGAGTTCAATGTTACCAATGGTATCAATAGAATACTAAGCTTAGGTGTCTGCGGATTTGTTTGGCGCCCAGAGTGTTTGTCTGTTTAGTTTTGCCTCGCAGTTCCATAGAACATAACAAAAACTTATTGTGTATGCATGGGAATGTTTGTCACATCCACGCATGGAATATGAGAAAGTTCTTGTATTTATATAAATAAATATAAGTTAAATACCAAACCAAGGATGAAAATATCGAGTTTTAACGGATGTATCGGTATTTTAAATTTCTGAGATATATGTCGAGGAATATATCGGGATACATCGATGGATATTTTTACATAAAAGTTTCGATAATAAGAGTATTCAAAATTTAAAAATATATTTAATCTATATCATAATTTTGAAATTAAGAGGAATGATAATATCAATTAGCTTTTAAAAAATTAAAAAAAATTAGTATATTTATATTTATTTTATTAAAAAATTAAATTATTTTTATAAAAACATAATAATCACATTTAATAAATAAATTGTTTATATAATTTATAAAAATAATGGTCAAAACTCTCGAGGTTTTGTTAGAGTTTAAAACTATTATTTTGAAATCATAACAGGTAAACTTTAATTTCAAAAGAAAGGAATTTATTAATTACTTAATATATTTAAAAATTAACATTATTTATTTAAAAAAGCGATATTTATACTTGAAATATATTTAGAATAATTATTTAAAAAATTGATTTTAACTATTTAAAGGTTTAGAGGAATAAATTTTAAGAACATTTTTCGTTTTAAAATGTTTGATAACCTAAAATAAAATGAATATTTTTTTCCATAACTCCCGGTATTTGACGGTACACATGGCATTTTCTAGAGAAACAAAGATGGAGAACTTTATCTCTTGACGCATTTTTCATTTTTATTCTTTTTTCCTTTTATCTCACTTCTTTCCTTTTTTTATTCTTTTTCCCTCTTTATTTCTCACCCCTTTCTTCTTCCTTGTTCTATCTCCTTCGATCCCTTTCTTCTTCGCTCTCCTCCCTTTCCTCTTGATCTCGGTCTGCCCAGCGAGAGCCTACTGATAGCAACGTTGCTAGTGTCCGCGACCTTTCTAGCGATGGCAACTCGGACTCAGGCCAGGTCTTCTCCCAGCGCCACCAACTCAGTTCGATGACCCATACTCTTTTATTTCTATTTTATTTCTTTTCTATTTAAAATTTGTGTTGGAACCTTGGCTTTCACAGTTTTTTGGTTCAAATTTTGAATTTTTGTTTTAAAATTTTTGTTTGAAACGATCTTCTACCATTTACATTTAGAAATTTTGGTGCCGCTCCTCGATACTTTCGGCGATGTCGTTGATATATCGCCTTCAAACCTATATATCGATGATATATCGACGATAAGTCTGATTTTAATCCGATTTTTCCATCAAACGATAATCGGTGATGTGTTTCCTATCCGAAATTTGTCGGAGCACCGCGATATCGACATATCGCGATTTTTAACCTTGCTCTCGACATAGTAGACATGTTTTAAAATCGTGAGGGCATCTTGGGCCCAGCGGAGATATGTCTACATGGTAAGGAAAACCCCGAAATTAACCTTGGTAAAATATCAACTAAATCGAGAGAAAATAAAGCGGAAAAATAAATGGCTCTGAATTTATGTGAAAAACTCATAATCGGAAAACCACTTAATTTAACAAGACAAAATCTACTATGTAATAAATTTGTACAATTACATAGATTTTCATCGCTCTTATGAGAAAAATCGAGACAATCTGAGAGAAAAATAAACTGGAATGGCCAAAGTGTTTCTGGCTGATATTAGTCATTCTGACTATAAATCTCGTATTAAACCTGAAAAAGAACTGCTTGCTCTTTCTCATAATCTTACCTATCTTCTACCTTACTTTCTTTCACATTCTCGGATTATCAATCACAGAAGAATGAGCTACTTGTTAAAGGCGAATACGAGTGTTGGGCCAGGATTTCTAAATACCATTTGCGAGGATGTTTCAATCTTGCTTTGTGACATAATTATATGACATGAAGAAAGGGGCAAGCGCCTCTTTTCTTGATCAAGAGTTGACTTAGCCCAGCCCCACCCATTTTTAGACTTTCTATCTTACTGCAGTGTGAGGTGGGGAACCGTGAGGAGGACTCATCATCAATCTCCACCATCCGACTCCATGGAGACATCACATCTCTACAGCACTCTAACTTTCTTCTGAAAGTGCGAATCTTCTGAAACTTTAGTAAGATTTCAGAATTTGTCTAATAAATACTACATTCTCCCTAGCCCAGAACCATACTCCTGCACATCGGTATACAAAACACGTGGAGCTTTTGCAGTTCCCAGGAACTTTCTTCGTCGGCCTGTGTTGATCTTGGCGTATGGTGCGGCTCCGCTATTTAACTTTCCGGGAGTTCTTCAGTCATCAACATCTTCCCACTACACACCTTACACAAAATTGCAAAACCAGTGCCCATATGCAAATGTGGACCCGCTAACACTGGCACATCCTCTTTTCCATGGCAACTAGTGGACATGCCACGAGGATGCACATTTCCTCCTTAGAGGAGAATCTCATCAACTGTTACTATGTTAGTTTGGGAGTCAGAGCCATTTTTCGAACCAGCTCCACCTTTTGGACACTTTCTTAAAAAAAAAAACATACTACTTTTAGGAAGTTCTTCTTCCCACTCGCATGACCACCAATGCATTTTCAATTGTTGAAACATTTTCTCCTTGCTAAGCCTTGTTTCTTGACGGGAGTTTAGTGGTGACTTCTAAATACATCATTGTATCTTTCCCATACATGAAGATAGGCTTCATGTGTTTATAGGAAGTCGAAATAGACCAAATAAGACGCAATGCCTCATCCTCATCAGAGATCAGAACTCTAATAGCCTCTAAATCTGAAATGATGCCACTGAGAATACTCATGTGGTCCGAGATCCTCATACCTTCCTCCATGCATAGTGTATGAAACTGCTCCTTTAGGTACAACTGATTTGAAAGACACTTTGCTTGATACATCTGCTCAAGCTTTTCCCAAAGTCCCTTGGCGGTCGAAATCCAATACACATTTGCTAAAATATTCTTCACTAAACACAACCTTATGGTACTAGAAACTTTCAAATCTACCTCCTCAATCTTCATCACCTACAGTAGACTTAGAAACCTCGAGATCTTGTAGAATCGTCACCAAATGCAGTGGTAGGTTGCCCTTTAACACCATATATAACTGGAGCAAAATCAATGGAAATCCTTGACTTAAACTACTTGTGGCCAAAAATTGATTTTCCCATCGAATCTCGATATCCAGACTTCATTGCGACATTTTTGTCGTAGGAACCCTACCGGCTTTCTAATACCACTTATTAGAAAAAAACCACAGAAGTTAACCTTGGAAAATAGAAACTGAAACGAGATAAATAAATGACACCTAAGATTTACATGGAAAACTCCTTTGCAAAAAGAAAAATCAAAGAATTTGACAAAAGACAAAATCCACTATATAATAAATTTAAGCATACATAGATTTTCATCGCTCACCCCTCGAAAGCGAGACCCGATACAAGAGAAAATGTAAACTGGAATAGCAGTGTTTACCACTATCAAAAAGATAGTTACACTATAAATCTCATATTAAACCCAGAAATAACTCACTACTCTTTCTGTGGTCTTATATACATAATACTTTTCTCATACGCTCTCGAATGATCAAAAATTTGAAGAAGGGTATCTGTTAAAGGCATAATACCAAGCGTTGAGCCCACGTTTCTAATCTCATTCTAATTTGTTCGGCCAGCGCTTTGGTGACATAATTATATGACATGATAAGAAAGGTGCCACTACCTCTCTTCTTGATCAAACAGTAGCCCCTATTTTAGACTTTCTATCTTTTCTACAATTAATGAGGTGGGGCCCTCATGAGGAGGACTTCTCCTCATCGCGTAGTTAGGTAGGGTTGTTCTATTAGGATGCCACGATTTTACATAATATTTGGGGATATGAATAGTGATTTGAAGATAAATTTAGAGTTATTGATTGAAGTTAGGAAGTGAAAAGCGAGAGCTATATCAATGTTGTCATCTCTAAATATGGAAAAATATCTCGAATTTAGAGATAAAAATTGAGAATTATGATTAGAGATGCTCTCATATTAGGCATCAATATACAGAAACATAAAAGAAAATAAAGAAGAGACAAGGAACTTATGGTAGGTAACATAATTGGACAGTGCAAATTAAAGCAAACAATACCTCATGTTACTACGGATTAAGGTAATACCCTAAGGTTAATTAAGGTAGCGTTTTAGGTTCATTAAGGTAGTATCTCATGTTCAATAAGGCTCCTTTTGAATCCCAAAAAAATAATAATGAAAGAAAATATAAAAGAAAAATAGAATAAAATAAAATAGAAGGTTAATTATATATGTTTATTCAAACTCTTTTTTTACGGTTGATAGGGTTTAAAAAATAGGCTTGCACGCCCACTGACCAAGCCCAAAGAAGTGGTACGCCCAACGCAATACCCGAGGGCTCCGATCTGGCCCTAGTCGAAGGCGAGGGGCCACGTCAAGGACAATCACAGATAGTGTGGGACCCTTCCTATAAAATCCAAATTGTGCATCGCTCATAGAAAATAGAATAACCCACAGCAATATATTATCTACTTAGATCAACCAAACCTTATCAATAAGGAAGGAAAATAATAGCAGATCATCGCCGATTGGATCTCCCCGATAAGAAAGTGGATTATCTCAAACAAGCGGCTCCTCATATCCTGTACCAAACCAGATATGGACTAAAATAAGAAATATCTCGTCAATGGGAAGGACTCCTAACATGCATCCGGTAGTTGAACATCTACTTTATAAAATACGAGATCATATCCCGGTGAAAGGTGCGCGCGAAAAAACCAACGCTGACATTCTTACGCATTCTGGCCCAGTACTCATGTAGCGGCCCGCCCTGTGATCTCTCTTTTCTCTCGAAGAAAGCGACTTAGGCATCGGGCGGCGCGGGCGGCACCAGTAGGCCGCTTCTTCCTTGTTTTTGCGGAGAGTCTTTACGTCGGGGCGCATGAATCAGCAGTCTGGCGATCACCTCAGCCACGAGACAATCAGGCCTTTGCATCGGCCAGCGGTCGGTCGGCGGCGACCCTGCGCTGAAGCCGGGTTAGGTTAAGCACCATCGCGGTTATTCAAACTCATTTTATTTGTTTTTCTATTATAAGGACTAAAAAAATTAAAATATATATTTTAAGGAATTTTGATTATATTTGTTTTGTTATATTTTCATTGTAGAAACTAACATAGAAAATCATTTTGTTTGTTCCATTTAGAACCACAAATATACTAGGGAAATAAAAAAAATTAATAAGGAAAATGATTTTCTAGTGTTTGGGGTTGTATAATGAAAAATATAAAATAAAATAAAATATAATCAAAATTCCTCAAATTTTAACATAGAAACAAATAAAATGAGTTTGAATAAACATATAAAATTAATTTATTAAATTTAAATCTATTTTGTATTTTTTGTCAAATTTATTTCTTTTCATTTTTTTTTCTTAGTACTTTTGTTCCAAACAGAAAATGATTTCAAAGAAAGAAAGAAAATATACTAAATAAAATTATTTTCTTATATTTGGTTTCACCATAGATAATATAAAAAAAAATCAAATATAATCAAAATTTCTCAAATTTTATATACTTTTAAATTTTTTAGTCCTTATATAATAAAAATAACAAATAAAACTAGTTTAAATAAGTATATAGAATTGTGAATTGTCCATTATGTCTTACTCAACTGGTAGAGTTTAGAGTCAAAATAGACAAAAAGCAGAAAAAAGGATTCAAGTTCAAGTTTTAGGGATAATTTCCTGCAGCTACAGAGTATAGTATATTCAAAATAAATAAATATATATAAAAATTAATTTAATAAATCTCAAACAAAGCCTTCGTTTTTTTTTAAATTATTTTTTGGGTTCCAAATGAAATGAAGCGTAAAGGTAATAACTAAACTGTTGGATTTTTTAAAACTTTATGACAGGAAATTTAAAGTAGATAACAGAAAGCAAATAATGTATGATTTCAGAAAACTGGAATCCTGACACATTGGTCTGAATTATGAATTATCACATGAGGATGATGCATGTCATGTGTTCCATTATTTAAATCCTAGTGGATAACTCAAAATATTGTTTTTAATTTTTTTATTTTCTTTTAGAAACAGGTCTTCTGATTTCCTTGGAAATGTTTGTTTCTGACCTTGGGAAAATGAACGAAGATCCACTACCCTGTTTGGCTGTTATGAAAATGAACTTTAATATTCTATGATGTCATTTCCCATTAGAAAATATATATATATAGTTTTATATTAATCGTTTCATAAGAAGAACACTGATGTTGACTGTTGAGAAGAAAAAGATGTTTGAAGAAGAAATAAATTCTTTTATGTTTGTAATACCAAAGCAAATAAAATATCATTAAAAAATTAATAAAATAAATAAGTATTTTCCATTGTTTAATATTAAAAGTTCCCTTCACATCTATCACCTAAGGCTTATCCATTTGATAACTTCAAGATTTTATGGGATTAATCAAGGTTTATGTAAATTGACTTAAACATCCATAATTATATATATATATTAATAACAAAGTATAATATTAAAATTTTAAAGTAAATTACAAGTTAATTAGTATGCCATAAACTGGTACGGATATGAACAGTTATTAGAAAAAAGGTAAATCACATGTTTTATACGTGTTTACATAATCAAAGGCATTAATAAAAAAGTTCAATGAAAATATATGCCCCTTGGAATAAATCTTTTATATTTGCCTCTTGGAATATGTTCAGTGAAAAATATTCTAATGTGGATTTTTTTTCTGTAGTTATAAATTTTTAAATAAGGGTTACATTATTGAAAGAGAAATTGGTTTAAAATTTATAAATTCAAAAATTATTTACAAAATTAATTTTTTGTAAAAGTAACATTAAAAATGTCGTCATTTCAATAAAAATGCTTCTAAAAATGTAAAGATAAATTCATTATATGATAACTAAATTTCCTTGTGGTCATTTTATCTAGTCTTTGTATTATAATTATATCACTTAGTTTTTTAAAGGGTGTCTTTTTTGTATCTCTTTTTGGATTTAAAAAAAAAAAAAAAACATAGGGATTTGTCCCTTTAATCAAGCTTATTTAAAAGATACTTATCATTGAAAAATGCAATCAATTTTTTTAGAAGGAAAGTAATGAGACGTATTAACACATGAATACATACGCCTAGTACAATTTGAAATTGAAACTTAAAATTCATGCACTTTACAAGTTTATTTTGATGAATTCCATCTTAATTTCATTAAAGTAACAAAAAAAAAATTGAAAATTAAATTATCAAGGTGATACTAATTTTGGTGGTTTGCATTCTAAATAAAACTTAAAATTAAAAAAAAAATACACAACTATTATACTCAAATATAATATCACACAAGTACAAAGGTTAGTGAAACTGTAAAAAAAAAAATTATTAGAATCATAGCCCATTAAATAGAATGTCATGTCAATATCTTTTATTTTCTAGTTTTCACCATATAAGTCGAAATTTGACAACATAAAATCAACAAATTATTTTTCATTTCTTATAGTGCATTATTCTCTAAATTCATTTCACTTTTTTTTACCATTTCAGTCTGGCCTTAAAGGGCAAAATGTCTGTCTTTTGACATATGGGGAATGATGGAAATTTGACCTAGGATTTAATAATGTGGGTCATGTACTTTTGAGGAATGAAATTAATTAATTTCTTTTAATTTGATGTTGTTGTATAGCATATAATTTATGAATTTGGTTGGTGGTGGGTGGATATGGATATGGGGAAAGGATGTTGAAGCGTGGTCAACATCATTGACTTACTATTTATGTCTGGTTCTAGAAGAAAGACGTCCTTTGTAAATACCATTTGAAGAGTGAGACAATAATACCCTTTTATGAATGATGGTTGAGTTTTGAGGAAAACTCTCTTAAAAATACTAGGGAAATAAATAATTTTCTTTAAAAGTAAATAAATAAAATTAAAATTCCTTGAAATTTTAAAATATTTTTAAATTTTTTAGTCTTTGTATAATAAAGAAATAAATAAAATGAGTTTGAATAAACATATAGAATTAATATATTTAGGCTTCATTTGAATCCTTGAAAGTACCAAAAAAAAAAAATATATATACTAAATAATTTGATTTTTTTATGTTTGGTTTCAGTTTTACCATGAAAAATATAAAAAGAATATCAAATATAATAAAAATTTCTCAAAACTTTATTAGTCATTATATAATATCTTCCTATCATTATTTTAACAAGCCCCACATCTTTTCGAATTACCAACAAACCTAAAGAAAATTATTTTCTAATGTGTGGAAAATATATTTATTAATCCTTATATAACAAAGAGAAACAAACAAAATGAGTTTAAATAAACATATAGAATTAATTTATTAAGTTTTAAGCACATTTTTTTATTTTATAAATTTTGTTTCCTTAAAGCCTAAGTTTAAACTGTTATTTTCCTCAAAAAAAATTGTTTCCACTTACCTACATTTTCTTTCATTACTTTTCGGGTTTTATTTCCTTAGTATTTACAGGATCAAATACGAAAAGTTAGATGATGTTTGTTTTTTTTACTTAATATTGAATAAACTTTTTTGTTATGAACAGTATTAAATAAGATTAAGTATTTAATTGTTTTATTTGTTCTAAAAAAATCAACTTTTTAATTTTTATCTGAGACAATAAATTTTTAAATAAAAACTAAAAATACAAATGATTTTATTTAATTAGCATAAAAAGAATCATATGTAAATTTCAACTGGGTCATAAAGTAAATGATTTTTTTCATATTTCAATATTTAGCTTTTCCTTTATTCAACGGTTTCAAAAATTCAACAATAAGCCTTAAAAATGTTTTTAAAAAAAACAAATTTTGCTTTCAGCAAAAAGCCAAAAAAAGGAACAAATAAATCTTCAAGTTGAGGCAGGGCCACCTAAAGTATTGTCACATATGAAGGTTGAGGCGAATGGGGAAGTACAACTCTTTCCCAAAGTGGTATCATATGCCTAAATGTTCACTACTATCCGATTCCTTTCGGAACTACATCTGAAAATGCCGTAAGCAATGAACGTGATCATGATCGTGCCTAAGCAGATATGAACTCTCATTAATGAACAAAACCCAAATAGCAATATACTTACAACAGAGATGATGACTCATTCAAGTTATATACTGTCATGTATCCTCTCACCATATGTGAAAATGGAAATGGAAATATTAGGAGAAAAAGGCAGACCAGCTGTTCTTTTTTATTCATTGATATATCTTCTTAAAGTACGTACCTTTGTTAGTACTAATAAGATTCCGAGAAGAAATGCACCCAGATAATAACAACAATCAAACTCCACAAAATATTGTCATTTTCATACTACTCAGCAAGAGTAAGGGATAAAGCACTTGGTAATACAGCAGGTCTGGGAGCCCCCCCTCCCCCTCCTCCTCAAGGTTCGAACAGCATGTTCTCTGCCTCCCGCTTCACCGACTCGAACAAAACTGACGACAGATAACGCTCTCCGAAGCTCGGGAATATCGCCTGTTTTGCAGAAACGAGACTTGTTTCAGTCATAGCACAATTGCATGCATGCCCATCAAGAAATACACGACTTATACCAATTCCAGCATTTTCAAAGGCAGGTTATCATCAACAACTATCATAATTATCATCAGTCTGTCTTTAAGTTCTCTTATTATATATCCAAGGTAATTAATGCTGGATAAGATGACTACAGAGATTCAAATTTTGGTTGATGCAAGATATGTTCTAGTAATTACTATGCATATAAATAATAATAGGATTGGTTTCAAAGCTCAGTAGTCAGACACAATCAAACTTACAACAAAGAGTTTCCCAGCATTTTCCGGCCTCGTTGCCAACTTTATGGCAGCAGCTGCAGCAGCACCGGATGATATCCCTACCTGCAATGCACATTTTTCAAATATCATCATAAACTAGAAAAAAAAACCTTCAACAGTCAATTGTATTAATTAGAATACAAACAGAAAACCAGAACAACGATGACAGAAGAATAATGTGTCACAAAATCTTAAACACCACCCGGTTGAAACCGAGCATCAATGATGTGAACATACCAGCAAACCTTCTTTCAAAGCAAGAAGCTTGGCAGTTTCGATGGATTCTTCACTTGATACCTACGGTCATAAAAATGAAATAATTCAATACACTCAAATCAGGCATGGCAAACACGGAATGACAATGAATGCATGGAAAGAAGTGACAATGCATACATCTATGTTTTCCCACCAATTAGAAACAAAATGTCCCTAGGACTTGTCTTTCGCTCAAGCTTCCCCATGGTTATAATCCCACAAGTATACTGGCGGTGTGGTGTCCCTATTAATTTAAATATTAATAAATGCGAAAATTGAAAACTACTTCGCCCTCCATTCCAATTGAACCTAAGCGTAACGTGGCTTCCAGCCCATTGGAGAACTCAATGGCATTGAATATCACTTCATCTCCTAGAAACAACTTATTTCTGTTATGGAGTGCATATACACTTCCAGGATTATCACATTCATGTTGGCCATCCAAGTGTGTGTTTGAGAGAGAGAAAGAAAGAGGGAGATAGGATAGCATCCAAGTGTGAGAAAAGAAGAGCAAGAAAGGATAACATGCAAACAATCACTAATAATTGTGCCTTTTCATATATGATCACTTTATAGAATTTCTTCCATGAAAGTTTGGAAAAATAAATTGGAAAGCCATACAATGAATCAAAAGAGAGTGCTTAATAAAAATACTTAAACAAAAGAAATAAAGTTGAGGCTTACTTGAACAACTTCATCAATCAAAGGTACATCTAAAACTCCAGGGATGAAACCAGCACCAGGTATGGATCTTATATGGGCCTTATACATTTCCCATAAGCGCAAATTTATCAGGTTAGTCAGAAGACAAAATAACAAGATACTTTATGTTTCCTAGAAAATAATAGGAAAAAAATTGGCACATGAATAAGAATACTCAAGCAAAAAATAAATGGCAACTGTCAATGACAAACACAAAAGAATTTCTATGAACATAGCTTCAAATGCCCAAAATATGACTAGTGTAAAATGCCAACAGATATGTAAATTCCAATTTTGAGGAAACGGGATGATGTGTTGCTTATGTATCTATGTGCAGTGGAACTTCGACAAAACTCAAAGATAAATTTATACAAGGTTAACACATTAATGACACAATTGAAAATTTAAGTATGAAATGGTTATGCAATTATTTACTGTCATCCACAAAATAGCCCATGCTTGTAAACAAAGCAAAATTGAAAATATAGTTTTAGGCCCACTCAATACTTCTATAATTGTCCAATAGATTATGTTTACATAAAAGAAATGAAAGTGTTTTTATTTATCTTTGAGGATCAGAACCAATAAATAAATAAATAAATAAATAAATCTCACAACTAGGCCATCAAGATGCAGGAACAAGAATGAAATCAATTAGTCAGTGGCTAAAAATCATGATCCATGGAAAGATATAAAGCCCATAAGATTAGACCCAATGACAACAGTATTATACAAGTAAAACTAATACTTAAAAGATGAAATGTAAGCTCGTTGTCTGCTGAATACAATTGGATTTGCTTTTTATCAATAGTACACCTCTCTGGGCATATTACATATGTTCTAACAAGTACCACATCAAGTTCAATCCATAGACACATTTCTAGGCACAGGCTGATCAAAATTGATGTGGGTACTGCTACTTAGGAAAATAAAAATAATAAGGGAGAAAAGGTAACATGAATTTTTATGCAAATGACAAGTAATGAATTATTTCAAAAAACAAACAAAAGAAAATGAAACTAAGGAAGATAATAAATAAGCAAAGGGTGCACAATAACTAGAAGGAACATTGATTATAGAAAAACAATCTAAAAGGAAAATGAGAGTCGTTAACGCTCACCAGGTTTTCCTCCAGACAGTACTGCACTCTCCACTGGTTCTACACCATACAGCTATCACCAAAAATAAGAAGCACACAAGCAACATAAGAAACAGGGAATAAAGACATATAATAGGAACCAGCATCAGCAGATTGAGTAATGAATTTTCATCAAGAACACATGATTGCATAGAAGTTACCTTAATGTCAGGATTTTGCTCTTTCAGGTACCTCCCTGCACCGGTGATGGTACCTCCGGTCCCTATCCCAGAGATAAGACCATCAATTTTTCCACCAGTGCCTTTCCAGATCTCAGGTCCAGTGGTTTCATAATGAATCTAAACAAGAAAAAACCATGCGATTGTAAGTTTCTCATGTCACTAGACAAATGTGCACATGATATCAAAACTGTTACCTTCGGATTGGCAGGGTTTTCAAATTGCTGAAGTATATAGGAATTAGGTGTCTTTGCCAGTATCTCTTCAGCTTTCTGGACAGCCCCCTTCATGCCCTTGGCTGGATCTGTGAGAACCAATTCAGCCCCAAAAGCTCGGAGAATTATTCTTCTCTCAAGACTCATAGAAGCAGGCATTGTAATGATGAGCTTATAACCCTTAGCTGCCGCCATAAAGGCCAAACCTATGCCAGTATTACCACTGGTAGGCTCAATGAGGACACTCTACAAACATCATTCAAACACCATATTTTTGTCAGTCAAGAAATTCAAGAGATAACATATCCTGACAATTTATCTTTCAATGTATCACGATTGGCTTTCTCTTTAAAGGGAGACAATCTCTTTCTTCTCTCAATAAAATGCATATCATATCAAAGAATCCCATTAAACCCTAGAAGAACATGGAAACAAAAAATATCACATACTGCAAACCATTCTGGTATTTGTACACTAGTTTTAGACGAGCTAGCAATAAATGGAACACATTCTTCTCTTAAAATCTATTTGTTAGTGCATATAGATTGTTGCATAGTAATAAGAGATAAATCAAATAAACATGAACACGGATAGCTAGAATTAGATATGCGTTGATGACAAACATCATTACCAGAAGAATCACATCATCACACAGATTCAATGGGGATGGGATATCATTCTCTTGTTGTAAATGCATAGAAAGTCCTACAAACTTTACAAAATTCTAAAAAATGTATAGTGCCAGATATGGATGTAAAAGACTAAATTCCAACAGATTCAATCACTAACCTCCCCTGGCTTAATCAGGCCCTTCTCTTCTGCATCTTTGATCATACTGTACCCAATCCTGCATCAAAAAATGAATTTCCACATTCAAATTTGTTAACGAAAACCCTAAATAATTTAAACAGTCCATGATCAATATTCATGTAAAGCAAAATCCAAGAAGCCCAATCGGACATCCCAAATCAAATGATAAAAGCCCAACAAGAAATATGAACCATCTACCAGAATGAACATCAATGGAGGGTAAAAGTTGATACAGATTACAATACCACTAAGTTGATCTTTCCTTTTGTCAAACAAAATACAATATTTTTTTAAAATGTTTGTGTCGACACCAACACCATATGGTATGGGACAGATTGTCAGTTTCACAAAATGAAATAACATTAGGCCAATAAGGCAGCCATTCCCGAAATGGCCCCATACACGAGAGCACATGTCTAAAATCGAAAACTATACAAACAAAATTGGAATCATTGACTTCTCATTGCCATTTAAACACAATATATTTTGAATAAACAACAGACTCAGATAAGAGGTGTGTGTGTGTTAATTAATACCTGTCCTTGACACTAGAGCAAGGCTCCATCATTTCAAGCTTTGCAGCGACACGAGCTACACAGCCATCTACCACATTGTTCAGATATACTAATGGTGTGTTCCCAATTAACTGCACAGCCCAATATCAAAAAGATGCATATGGGTGAGCATCAACCAAATCACCAAAAAATGCAGTGAATGAAAAAAATATATAGTTCAGAAAAGCTATGGACACAACTCACTTCAGTAACATCTTTAGCAATGAAACACTTCTCCTCCGCCATTTCTGTAAGATCACTGCAGAAACAAAACAGAGGTGAAAGTATCAGCAAAAATAAGCAAACCAACAATATACAATCACACATCCATTCATGAACTAGAACGATTCTATGGTGTTTGGTTGCACAGATTGAATGGACTTCGATTCCCTAGCTTCAAATTCACAGTTTGTATGGATACCAATGGAGTTCTGAGATGAAAATTTTCCAGCCAGAAAACCAACTTAAGGGGAATTACCCACGATTCTTGGGTCAAGCATGAAAAATAAACATTTTCTCCAGAAAAAAAAGGGGAATCGTTTTACTGCGAACAAACAGACTCAAGTTCCATAACGCAGATCCACAAAAGAACAATACCCCACAAGAAATAATAAATAGATGAAATCAAAATAAAAGAAACAAAAAGAATTCAGTGCTGAGAGCTAGAATCCCAATCTGCTCGACCAAACACGGCCCAGGAAGCCACTCCTACCAAACCGAAGCAGAAGTATACAAACAGTAATACATAGAAAAAGAAAAACAAACACAGAATAAACCGAAATAATCGAAGCTAATTCTTGTATCGAATCAAAACAGAACAATCCAGCAAGAAATAACAGGGAACAAAATCAACGAAACAATTTCTCAAATTTTGAAACATCACACAGAAAATGAACATCTCCGAATTCACTCACCCAAAATACCCAACCACCAAATCTTCGAACTAAACAAAAACCCAGAAACAAAAAACCCAACAATGAAAATTTTTCAAGAAAATCCTCGAGCAAAAGCAATACCAAACAAATAGGGAAGAAAGAAAAAGAAAATGAATGGACAATCCTTTCCAAAGGAGACCTTATCTAGATTTCCCAAGTGAAAGAGCCAAGGCAGAGAAATTTTTGAGAGACTACCTTCTTTCTTATACTCTGTTCTCTCCTTTTCTATGGCTTTTGAATGCTCTCTGCAGTCACCGCCGTATTAAACAAGGCAAAATTGATTTTTCTGCTGGATTTTGTGATGGTAGTCAGTCAATTTCTTGTCATTCAAGAAAAAATAATTTGTCATTGATGGAGTTATTTACAATGATGGTATTTTCTAAGGAAAAAGGAAATATAAAATAACTTTTTCCTTAATCTAATAATAACTTAACAACTTTTTTTATTAAAAAAAAAAAACTAAACAAATTATCTATGATGATATGGTTCTAAATAAATATTATTTCTTTATAAAAAAAGAAATATGATTAAAATGAAAATATGACCACGTCCCATGAATGTGACAGTCATTACGTGATATAATTTTATCATATTTATGATTCATTTCGATTTAAATAGGGATTAGTTTAGGTATAATATGATTTAAATATATATTTTATATGTGCACAGACTGTTCAAAATACCTCATGACTAAACAAAAAAAAAATAGTTAAATTAATTATATTTGTTTGACAACTAAGCATAATGTATGTAATACGTCCTAGGCATGTGCACTAAATTAATTATACTTTTCAAACAAAAAAGTAATTTAAGATTTAAAAAGTAATATAAGATTTTTTTTTCCCTTTTCTGGAAACAAATTATATACATGAAATTTAGGAAATATTCAATAGGTATTTAGGTTTTTTTGTATACCTATTCACACTTGAAATTACAACATTATAATATTATATTCTCATTGAGATAAACTCGGTCCGTCATTATACCTCACCCAACCCTTTAACCAATGATATGTGCCTCATTAGCGGGTGTTTAGTAAATCAATGACTATTTGCCAAATCATCTTAATAAGTTGTAAGTGTTTTTTTATCTAACAAACATACAATGGTTTAAAATAACAAAATCTCACGGATAAGGCGTTGAATGAGCGCATAGATATCCCGATGGAAATAACCAAATATTAGCAGACATAAATTCGATGATGGAAGCGAATATATTGATCATGGTAGTCACCCCATACGCATGAAGCGTGGTTAATAACCAAGGAGTCCCAACAATCAAGCGTGGTGAGTCGCTCAAATCAAAGTCGACAACACCGCAGACGTGAATTGGTAGTGACAAATTCAACGAGATTGTAGGCGAGATCCTCATGGACAAGGTGATAAACACCAGTAAATATCATACTTAAATGTCAAGCGGTAAAGGAGCTACATAAGCGGAGTCATTGAAGAGCTTCGACAAAGAGGGCCGCCGCCCACTTGGACCTTAATGAGACCTGACAACAACAAACCCCCACTCAGGTCAGATGACCCTCCACGATCGAGGCAGAAGGACATCGGAGGTTGAAGCCTCCCTCCTCCACACACGAGTTGTGGGCCCACCCAGGCGCCCGACCACGCCCCTGGGACCATGAGCCAGGGAAGCCGGATTCGCTAGACAGGCTCACATGAGGAAGCTGGAGTGGGGTTTTGTTTTGTTTTTTACTATTTAACAAAGGAAATTTCTTTTGGACTTTATCTTATCTATATTTTGGTTTTCATGACATTTTTGGAATTCCTTATTGTTTATTTTTTAGTTTTCATGACTTATTGTTGAATTTTTAATATTTTTGCTCGATGACAAGCCAACATTTTGGGTTGTTTTTCTCTCTTCACAAAAAAAAATATATATCATATTTTCTGATGATGCCTTTCCAGCGGGCGGAATTTGGAGCGTGTAGAGGTTGTTGAAATTTGGACGAGAGCCGTGAGGTCTCTGGAGGATCTTAGGATCGTCTGGGCTCTTGATGAGGACTCTGCCAGTGCCCCTTCTCTGCCAAAATGGGAAGAAGGGATTCGGCGGGGCCTCGCCAGAGGCCGCCGATGCAAGTGAGTCGCCACAGGGAAAGAGAATCTTCAGTTTACCTAAATATTGGCCGTACCTTCCAGTGGTGGAAGCGAGCACTGTATTTATAATGGATATTCATCCGTTGGGCCGATGACTAAAGGTCGCCCATTGAAGTATGTTTATAAATATAGTTAGCCTTAGATTTAGCGATGGATTAGTCAAAGAGTTTATTTGGGAATAATCCTCCTTCACATTAGGAGAATGTCAATGATGGTATTTCATTGCTTTTTCTTCCCTTTATAATAGGACTTGATTGGAGGATATCTTTTAGGGAATATTTTATCTTCTGTTATTGGGAGGATATGGGTTGACTGGCCGAGCATGGGCCTCCCTATCCATGTTTTGGGCTGTGGTCGGAGCCTCTGTTTGAGGCTGCTTGTGGAAGGACACGGGCGGGCCGGCCCCATTGCTCTTTCGAATTTGGCGAGTGAAGCGCTTGACCCATTTCTATATCATATCGGTTGCCCCCGAAGCCGCGGTAATGCAGTTGCGTGGCGGGCATGGTCAATCTGGCGATTGTTATTTCCGTGTCTGCTCGGATGTGGATTCTTTGTCAGCCGTCGTATGTTAATGATGGCTCTTCGAGGTTTCGTGCTTGTTTCATATTCTCCTTATTTTCCCTTGTTTCTTGTCGACCTTTCTAGTTCACGACTCCTTTAGCCTCATAACTCCCCTTTTGTCTTTATATTTCTTGAGCGTTCTTGTATTTCGTTCTGGATTTTGCTCTATCTGTTCAGTGTTGGGTCCCTTTCTGGTGTCTTCTTTTCATTCCGGGGCCCGCGGCATCCCCGTCCTGTCGTGTTTCTTTCGATTAATACGACGAGGCCCTAGGGTTCGATCGTCACGGACCGTTTGGATTATGCCATGGGTCCCGAAGCGTTCTTCATCCTTTCTTGTCGGCCGATGATTCCTCTGTTGATCTCCGGTCCGGGCGGAGTTAGGGTGTCTAAAAACCTTGTTTGGCGATCGTTGGGCCTCGACGCTCGGGCGCCTCCGCCGCCGGTAAGGAAAAGGAAGATAAACGATCGAATATCCTGAGGGTTGGATTATCTCGGTCACCGCCGTTCGACATTACAGAAAGTGGGCCACTAGTAGTGTTGGCCCTTTATGAGTCTACTTTTGTTGAGCGATCTTAGGCCTCTTCTGGTGTTCGTATATAGTCTCGTTTTTGACTCGTTACATTACCTCCGTGCAGGAATGGTATGTTTTAAGTCGCACTTTGATAGCAGCCTCGCTTTCCATTGCACCCTTTCATCAAGCAGGGTTCTTGACATTTTCATATACGCCTTCCCAGTTTATTCCCGATGGATTGGGGGCATTCTAGGTGCTTTTTTGAGACGGGGGACTTGGCGTTCTAATGTGGCTTTACCTCACGCATCTTTTTAATCAAATGACTGTAGGGTTTATTATTTACTGAAACATCCTGGGCCACTTTGGTGATTTCGGACCTTCCTTCTTCTCATAGGACATGGAAAATTCGATATTTCTTTGTTAGTGGCTCCAACTGGGAATACAATCCTTTAGACAGGGAAGACACCCTAGGCGTACCCAGAACGTGGGGTGCCCCTGATAACCTTCGTGAGTATCATCCTTACTTTTGGTTTAATTCATGCAGGTCGATTGGATATCTCGACCTTAAGTTTTTTCCTTATATTTTTGGATGCTCGTCTTGGGCTTAGTAGCGAAGATCTGACATTGCTCTTACTCACGGTAGAATGTTTCTACGCTGGCTCCCTCGCTATAACTATTAAGGTCGGATGTCCCGGCTCATCGGTATGAAGTCCGTAAAATCTTAGTTTGGGGCCTTCATCTCCCTCTACTAAGTATTTTCTCTTAGGGCCTTGCATTGTCATTGCTCTGCCCAGGAGATTTAGCTCATGCGGGAGGGATATCTCGAAAACCTCGGTGCGAAGAGGGAGACGGATTCCACCCAAGAGGGATCGCGGTCAGTAACAAAGTTCGAGAGTCAAAAGCACCTTGAGTCCCCTCGTCCACGGCGGTTCGGTCTTCATCCCGTTGGCCAGGGTTCCCTTTGGTTCTTCGTTCACTTCCCTTTTAGAGCCCGTCGGTAGAGGTGAGGAATCCCTCGAAGCAGTCGGTATTGGACAGCGTACCCATAACCATATGGAATCTCCTGAGACCAGTCGAGCCATCTCGAGGTGATAGAGTCGAGGAGGAGAAAGCAAAATCAAAGGTTTATGAAATCAAAGGATTCTTTCTTGGCGTATTACAATGTTGAACTTTTCGGTGGTGTTCGTTTATCCATCCTCGAGATTCGAGCATTGAGAGATCGAGGGTTGCAGTTGATAAGGCCTTAGCCTTGTCTTTTCGGACTTACTTGGTAAGCTTATAATTATACTGCTTTCTGGCGGCTCGGTGTTGACTTCTAGTGCGTGTTTGTCCTGCGGTACGCCACTCATTGAGGGCTTGGTAGAAAAAGCCCAGCGAATGAAGCATGTAGGATCTTGAATTTATAAGGCGAAAGTGACTACTTTGACTTAGGCGGAATGTTTGCGAGGGCGAGTGCGAGAAATATGCAGAAATAGAAAGACTTACGTCGGATCCCCGAAGCCTCATCGGCTCGTGATCGGGTGAAAATAGGAAAGCGGGTCGAGAGGCCGGCTGGCGATTCTTTGAGGGAGAGCCCAAAGTTCGAGATGAGCTTAGGGCTCACACTGATGATTCGGTTGTGTTTCGGGAGGGTACCTGATCTCTACGAGAATGAGCGATTGGTTAGGGAGGAACTTGTCGTTTCCCGGGACGAACAACGGGATCTGCAAGTGGAGTTGCGCGCGATCACTGGCAGTTTGGACGGAATGGAGAAACAACTTGAGATTGCTCGTCATGAGATTTTGGAGGGCAAGGTATTGTTGGAGCGCCCGGCGTGGGTCCTACGAAGGCGTGGACTTGTCGGGGCTGGCTAGGCGAGGGAGTGCGAGTGGATTCGCATGGCGAACTTCACATCTGCGGCCCGATTTGGTTGTTCGGAGGGGCCAGAGGTCATCGAGACGGTGCGGGACAGTGGTGCTCAGTGGGCTTCTAGGTGGCTTGCTTTGGTGACGGCTCGTGTGTACCGTCTGGATTTTGACTTTGATCTCAGGGCGATGGGAGCGAAGATCTTCGATGCAAATGAATCCCAGGAAACTAGCCTCATGTTGAGGCCTTCTCGTTCTTCTTCGTCTGATACTTGAGATCCGAAGCTCGTCTCCGCTAATTTTATTATATTGTTCTTTTCTTTTTGTCAGTCCTGAGGCTTGCTACCTGTGTTGACCCTCTTTTAATGGATACTTGCTCCCTGGGAATTTTAATTTTATTTATTTATCTATCTTTGCTTTTCTTCCTGAATCGAGGATCAGGGAAATTTAGTACCGCACCGTCTCTGCCCTTTTGCAAGATTTGTTTTGTTTCGGCCCATGGTGTAGATGAAACTTCTGTTGGTTTAGTGCCGTGGCCCTCGCCCGGATTCGGCTTGCGGTGTCGACGGAGTCGCTGCGTTCCGTGCCACGGTTGGAGTGTATCGGCGGGGTTTGCCCGGCGTGCGTGGTTGATTAAGGCTTGATTATACGCATCGGGAGGAGAGTGTCTCAAGAGCTCGTCAATAGGAATAGTAGGGAGGAGCCCGTCTGTTTGTGTTGAAGGGAGAGCGTGTCAGAGACTTAGCTGGGAGGGCAGATGCGATTTTGATACGGTGAAGGGCCGTCTGACGTAAGTGGGGGCTCGATGCGGAGTGTTGAAGGGAGGCTCGTCGATGAAATTTGTAAGGAGGGCCGGGTGCGTGGCGGCACGAGTGAAGGGCTCGTCGATCTCAAGTAGAGGAGCTCGTGCCGTGTTGGAGGGAGAGCTCGTCGTGAGACTTGTAGAGAGGGCCGTGCGTTTGAAGTACGGTGAAGGGCTCGATCTGAAGGATAGAGAGCTCGTCGGCTGTGTTGAAGGGAGGCTCGTCGATGAGATTTGTAGGGAGGGCCGGGTGCAGTGTGAAGTCACCGGGTGGAGGGCTCGTCTGAATGGTGGGGCTCTTACGCCGTGTGGAAGGAGGCTCGTCAACTGAGACGTGGGGAGGAGCCCGTCTGTTTGAAGTACAGTCAAGGGCTCGTTCTGATAAGTAGAGGGAGCTCGTCTGCCTGTGTTGAAGGGAGAGCTCGTCAGTGAGACTTGTAGAGGGCCGTGCAGTGGGGGTGCAGTGGAAGGGGTCGTCCCGAAATGGGGAGCTCGTGCGCGTGTTGGAGGGAGGCTCGTCGATGAGACTTGTAGAGAGGGCCGGGTACGTTTGAGTACGGTGAAGGGCTCGTCTGAGGATAGAGGGGCTCGTGAGGCTGTGTTGAGAGGAGGCTCGTCGATGAGATTTGTAGGGAGGGCCGATGCGTGAAGTCAGTGAAGGGCTCGTCTGAAGGATGGTGGGGCTGTACGCGTGTTGAAGGGAGGCTCGTCAGGCTTGTGGGGAGGAGCCGGGTCGTTTGAAGTGCAAGTGAAGGGCTCGTCGATAAGTAGAGAGGCTCGTCGACTGTGTTGAAGGAGAGCTCGTCGTAGGACTTGTAGAGAGGGCCGGAGTGCGTGTGAAGTACGGTGAAGGGCTCGATCTGATAAATAGAGAGGAGCTCGTGCGCCGTGTTGGGAGGGAGGCTCGTCCGGACTTGTAGAGAGGAGCTCGTCTGTTTGAGTCTGAGTGAAGGGCTCGTCGAGGATAGAGGGCCATTCGGCTGTGTTGGCAGAGGAGGCTCGTCGGTAAATTTAATAGGAGGGCAGTATGTGTGAGTCTGGTGAAGGGCTCGTCACGAAGGATGAGTGGGAGCTCTTACGCGTGTGGAAGGAGAGCTCGTCAACTGAACTTGTGGGGAGGGCAGGTCTGTTTGAGAGATGCGAGTGAAGGGCTGGGTCATTAAGTAGAGGGGCTGTGGCTGTGTTGGAAGGGAGGCTACGTCGGTGAGACTTGTAAGAGAGGGAGCCGTCTGTTTGAAGTACGGTGAAGGGCTCGTCACAGGATGGGGGAGCTCGTCGGCTGTGGTGAAGGAGGCTCGTCGTGAAGTTTGTAGGGAGGGCCGGAGTGCAGTAGTGAGGTGGGGGCTCGATGCGGGGATGGTGGGGCTCTTACGCCCCGTGTTGACAGAGGGAGGCTCGTCACTTGAGACTTGTGGGAGGAGCCGTCTGTTTGAAAAGTGCAAGTGAAGGGCTCGTCCAGATAGATAGAGGTAGCTAGTCTGTCTGTGTTGAAGGGAGAGCTCGTCAATGAGACTTGTAGAGGCAGATCTATGTGAGTGCGAGTGAAGGCTCGATCACGATAAATAGAGCCTAAATGCACTTGGAGTGTTGGAGGAAACTCGTCAATGAGACTTGTAGAAGGAGCCGTGTTTGGAAATCTGGTGAAGGGCTCGTCTGGATATTAGAGGAGCTCGTCGGCCTGTGTTGAAGGGAGAGCTCGTCGATGAGATTTGTAGGGGAGGAGCGATGCAGTGTGAAATGCGGTGAAGGGCTCGTCTGGGCAGGATAGTGGGAGCTCTTACGCGTGTTGAAGGGAGAGCTCGTCAGAGTGAGCAATTGGGTTCATGGCGTTGCGGACAGGCAGCACAGTGTGAAGGACCGTTTAGTGTGAGGATCCACGGTGGGCGCCAAAGACGCTTCGTATGAAGAGGCGCTTTATGAGGGGAGCCGTTTCGCGTATCCCTCAGTTATTGGGAAGATGTGAACTGCTTTTAATGCTGATTGATGGGGAATTTGGAACGGTTGTGTTTGCCTTCGGGCGCTTTCTCTATAAATAGGAGTTCTGTTGCCTCTGTGTCTTACGCTCTTTGAAGATTTCTGCTTTCCATACTGGGCGGATGAAGTTTGCAGAAGATGGATGCTTGATGTTCGGTTGCCTTCGTTGAGGTTTCTTTGACGCTTCTGGACATGCTTTTCCTGAATTTCTCCAGGTGGGAGTTGTGTTTTTCCCTAGTTTCCCCTTCATGGGAGTCATGTTATTCCCTAGCTCTTGGCTAGGGAATGCGCCCTAGGAGTGTGGGAATGGTGCATCCCTTGCACCTCACTCCTCATTCTCTTTTCTTCTTTCCTCTCTTTTCTGCTTTATTACCTCCTCTTGCTCTTTCTTTTTCTTCGTTCATGCTTTCTCATCTAGCTGCTTCTTCTTTCTCTCTCCTCTTGTCCCCATCTTTTCTCCTCTTCTCCTCCTTCTTGTCTTTTTTTTTTTTTTTTTTTTTTTTTTTTGAGGGATATTGCTTGTGCGAGTGTGGAGGCTGTTTTATCTTGTATGCTTTCTTTGATGTAATCGAGGACATATCAACCATGACTTGAAATAAAGATACTTTATTTCTATGAAATTTCCATTGTGTGTGTATATATATATATATATATATATATATATATTTTTTTTTTTTTTTTTTTGACATGCGAGTATTTGAGACGTCGAATAGACAGCAGTGCTCGCCCCACTTGTCACCCGGGAATCGTAGGCCTTAACTGCGGCGAGGCTCTTGATAAAAGTAGCTTAAGATGTTCCTCATTCCATGTATCTTTGTAAAATTTTCCTTCCTCTGTTTGGAGCTCATAATGTGATTGCCGGTCGACGGCAGAATCTGATATAAGGGCCCTCCCGATTGGGGCCTAACTTCCCATGTCTTTGGATTTTTTCCTTGCGGGTAGTAGCTTTTTCAAGACCAAATCCTGACACGTAACCACGGGCACGACTCTCTTGTAGTGCTGGCGGTCTTATTTGGTATTCCTGCAAATACATTTGCATTGAGCTTGCTCGGCTTCTCGTCGGAGACTCCCCAGTTCGGACGGGGCCTCATCGTTTTGTCTTAGGGCTAGCTCGATTCTAGGAGACTTTACTGCAACCGGCGGGGCTCATACGTGCCAAAGCTAGGGCAAATGGAGTTTCTGGGTTGCGACACGTGTGCGTCTATGGGCCTTAGTACTTCGAGTGTCGACCCTGACTCCTTATTTCTTCCGGCTTGGTTTTGAGCGATCTTGAGGTTATGATGGTAACCCGGCTTGTCCATTTGGTATGGGTGGTAGGCGAAGAATAGTAATTTTAATTAAGGCTTCGACCTGAAAGTCCACTGAATTTTGCGTTGGCCATTTGTTTCACGATATCAGAGATCAAGATACTTGGGACACGAATCTGCATATGAGTGCTCGCCATGTCTGAGTTGCGTATCTTACGCTCACGTGATTGTGTGGCTAAGGGCTCGGCCTCAGCACCAGCAATTGAAATAGTCTACCGCCACGATTATAATTTACATTGGCCTTTGCCGGGCGGGGGCCACTATCGACCCCCATTCTTTGGAAGGGCGAGTGGTGATTGATGTGAGAGGCTCTCTTTGGAGCGTGATATTTAAGCGTGTTCTGGTGCAAATCTTTGACGAGTTGGTTGCATCTTTGAGCATTATTAGACAATAGTATCCCTGCCTCAAAATTTTCCGGCCAACGTTCGAGCCTGATATGGTTCCGTATACGCCGTGCACTTCTCTTAGCACGTATTCAGTGTCTTCTCCTGTGATACATTTTAGGAAGGGTGTGAAGAATCCTCGTTTGTAGAGGCTCCCCTTGTGATTAGTAAGCACAGGAGGATCTCACTCTTATCTTAGCCCTTCCTTGGAATTAGTGCAGTAAGGTTCGTCATTAATATAATCCCAGGCCAGGTCCGTCAGGTTTAGTACGGACGTTGTGGCGGCTATTATCTTGTAAGAAGTCGACGGAGGCTGCTGCGAGGTATTCGATGGGCGCCGATACGATGTCTTCTGAGACCGTTGCGATTTTTCCGCGTCGGCCTGGGAATTCTCCGTTCTGGGACGTGCCCAGTCTGACCCGTCCTGAGCTTTTTAATAAATCGCGGACTTTGAAGTCTGAGAATCATTTTCTCTTGCAGCCGTATGTCTTAATCTGTCGACCCACCGGTTAAGTCATTATGGACCTAGCTGATCGACCTCCTAATGAATGGCGGTGAGGCCTCTTATTACGACCTCGTACTCGGCCTACGTTGTTGGAGCGTGGAACCCAGGCGGCCGCATACTCGATATGCATACCTTCGGGTGAGGTCGGGATCCTTTGCTCCGCTTCCTTGTGCATTTGAGGCTCCATCCACAGAGAGCTTCCATATGGGAAGGTCGTCCCTTGATTAGGTGGGCTCGGCAAGTTCTACTGGGGCGAACTCCATGACGAAATCGGCTAGGATGCGTCGCTTATGGGCGTTTTTGGTTTATGCCGAATGTCGGGTCGCTCGGCTCTATGGCCCGTTTCATGACTCGAGACCTCGGCTTATGCCTTTTTGCTTCATGGGGTATTCGATTCGGGACTTCTATGGTGTGAGCACGGAAATGGGACCAGAGATCTCAGGATTCACGATCATGCGGTATATTAATTTTCCATTTTGGATATTTCTCCTCAGCTCCCTCGGGGCTCATTGTAGTAGTAGGCGGGTCTTTGTGCCGTTCCTTGTCTCTAACGAGCACTGCGCTAGTTGAAAAATCTGGTACTGCCAAATACAATGTGAGGATTTCTCCTTCTCTCGGGCTTACTAGAATGGGTGGCGAGCTCAGTATATTTCGAGGTTCTAAGCCTTAGCTACGTTTCGTCCGAATTTGAAAGGCTTTTTCAAAACTTGGAATAAAGGTTGGCACTTGTCACTTGCCACGGACACGAATCGAAGCTTAGGCTGCGATCCTCCACATTGCTTGGGTTGTACTTCCTTTGTATCCGGACCCGGGTGATGGCATGTCTATGATACTTTTATCTTATCGGGTTTGCTGATTCCACATGGTTATTTATGAAGCCGAATTTTCCGTGACAGCGAGAAGAAATTTGTTCGCCGGATTCGGCTTCATGTTATAATCCACTGCCAGGATGCGGAATGTCTCGGAGAGGTGAGGCGATGGAGGCCGGTATGGCGGTTTACGACATGTCGATCTATGTATACCTCATTTATTTGTACTATGCGCTACGAAACATCAGGTTCATTTAACCTCACGGTAGGTTGCCCCAGCGTTCTTAAATGACGACATTGCAGATGCGATGGGTCCCCTGTCTTTGTGATGAATAGCGTCTTCTCACGGTCAGCGGGGTCCCGTCTTGTCCCGATTATAGCAGGAGGCAGCATCCGTGAAGCTAGGCTCGTAGCTCTTTGTTGCATCTCTGATAAGGTCGATCTGGGCGGGAAGGCGTGCTGGGCATGCTTTGTTTATATCGGTGAAATCAATACGGAGGCTAGCCATTTGCCATTTGCTTTCATGAGGCACAACGATGGCCAACCACTCCGGGTATTCTACCTCCCTGATTGCCCCTGCTTGGAGGAGCTTGCCGACCTCTTCGTTGATGGCCTTTTGTCTCTCTGGTGCGAAACTTCTGCGCTTTTGCTTGACCGGCTTGTGAGATGGGTTGGTGTTCAACTTATGAGTGATGACTGCGGGGTCGATGCCACTCATGTCGGCCTGCTTCCATGCGAAGATATCCACAGATACGTCTTAGGAAGCTGGCGTGTGAGGGAGCCTTTGAGACGCCTGGCAATTTGGGCCCAGATATCAATGTTGAGATGCTCGGGTCGTCATCCAAGCATTCTTTGGCTCGACTCTTACGAGGGCTCGAGTAGGAGTGAACACTTCATCATCAAGCTCACCCGTGCTCACATTGTCGACCAGGTTTTTGTTTCGTAGGCGGTATAGCATTCTCGCGTTACCGCTGATCTCCTCGAACCGGCCCCAACGCCGCGTCACGTGGAATTTGATTACTAGGTGGTATGTCGAGGGACGGCTTTTATCACATGGAGAGAGGGGGCCCACAAGAACATGTTATAAAGGAACGTGGCGCCCACTATGAGAAACTCATGTCGCTTGTTGTTGCAAGTGTGGGGCTCCCAAGGTTAGCACCGCTTGATCGACCAATGAGAACACCTTTTCTCTCCCGAGAACCCCAAGACGAGCTGACAAGTTCTAGCTTTTCTCTTCCACCCCATTTCATCAAGGCCGATGCAAAAATGATGCCTCCGGCCGAGCTCCCATCGGGTTTACTGTAACCCGATGGACCGCTGTATTTGCCAATCATACGGATACCGCGGGTCGCCGCTGGGGTGCCGAAACCTTCCAAGTCCGACCGAGAATGTGATAGTGGTGTCGACTCGCAGATTTTAGATAATCGACCGGCATTCTCCCAACCGCTTCGATCTTATGCCGCGAAGTGCCTTCCGAGCCGAACTAGATTCTCCCTCCAGCGAAATCCTCCCGAGATCACGTGGGATTTCCCCAGGGGTCAGCCGATGCTGTGGTCGCCGTCTCTGACCCGAGATCACGGGATTCTCCCGTGGTTGCCGATGCGGGTCGCTGCCCGACGAGGTGCTGGCGTGGAGCTGTGGTCTACTGCCTCCGGGTCTGGCCTTCGAGCCGTTCCTCGAAGATATAAACCGTATATCCGCGCTGTATCGATAATTTATCTCTTCAACCGTGATACGCTTGTCCGCGGCGAGCCCCGCGGCGGTCCGTGGAACCATACAAAGATTTGGAGTTATATAGCCTCGTACGGATTTGATTTCATCTCGCCGCCACCAGAATCTGCTTCACCGCATTTCCACGCAGACTCAGACACCGAGGTCGGGCGGCGGAGTGAAGTGTCGAGGCTTAATAGCTCGTCTTCGGGTCATGCGGCCCAGTGTCCCTAGCGATTTCGTTTTTTAGAGACGCTTCGCTTCCGCCTGAGACGCCCGTCGCCTTAGTCGCCGGCGGCCCGCCTCGTCGCCTATTGTTTTTTGCTAGCTAAGAACTTTCTCTCAATGAGGGTCCCTCCGTTTGCGTATTTTTCAACTGGCAGAACCCTCGGCCATGTTAGCTTGAGGGTTCTTTGAGACAGAGAACATCGTGCCTTTTGGACTCAGACCAACCCCGCTTGCCGTGGACAACAGAACTTTTCTTGTCAGTACATCTATTCGGTGACTCAGATAAACCGTTGTATTATAAGACTTCAAATTTTCCTGTTTCGCTGATGGTTAACAGATTATTTCCGCTCCTTGAGAGGTCCTAGCCTGACAGAAGTGGGAGACTAACGCGATGATAATTCTCCAACAGAAACGCCAAGAGTGATTTCACAAACTGTGCCATAGCTGGCCTTTAAGGTAAAGAATGCCCCAGATCGAACGGTCTCGGATACCCATGCAACTCCATCAGATTTTTATAGGTAATATAGCGTTCACCGGGATCTTTACGCCATCGAACAATTCTACTGAGGCATCCTCAATTTGGCCGGAGCCGGTGAAGCCGAAACACCGGGTGGGTGAAAGGTGATTCTGCTTGCCGCACTAAGGTACCGCGAAGTTCGTGCGCTGAATGCCTCCTTTACATGGCTTAGCTCTCGTTGGAGGTCCCCACCTTGTTCTGGCGTTCGCTTTAGATCGGTGGGGACGCTAGGTTCCACGCTCGCCACGCTCCTTCGTGTAACGCCGCTTTCCGTCAGGCTAGTCATGGAAGCTCCCGCCTTCAAGCCAATTATCTCGCCGCTTCTAAGATTTTTAATGCCGATAGTCGCGGTCATCTCAAGGAGTGAAACATTGCAGACCTTCCAGTCTCGCCTCTTCTGGGTATCAGACGGTTCCGCCAGTTGCCTGGTCTTCTACCGCCGCCGGGCACGAAGCAGCGCCCCACTTCGTTGCTGGGCCGACCGCTTCTACCGTCCCGCGTCATTGCCTCAGATCTCCCGTGGGTCCGGCATCCTGCAGATTAGCGTTGTTCCTCGCCGTGTTCGGTTGATACCATCGCGAATCGAAATCGGGTTGCGTTTGTAAGAATAGTCGCCTACGCATTTCCGCCGCCAACCGATGATGCCTTTTTTTCAACTCGAACCAATGATGGCGCGGGTTTATTAGCCGACCGGCGACTGGCCATAGATGTACCGTGGAGGATGCCGGATCGTCAGCTTCGATTCGAGGACTATCAAGCACTTCTCTGCAAAAATAAGGAAGAGAATACGAGGCTCGCTTGAGTTTCGCCCATGCCTGTTTGCATTCTTTCTCGGCAGGTGCAGAGACGCTTAGACGCTAGTATTGGCGTGTGACTTTTCCGCAGCGTGAGCGCCAGATTATAAATTATATTCATCCATTGACAGATGATTCAGAGTCCTTCCTATCGCAAAAGTAGATGCCTCACATAAAGCGTTTATTTAGCTACTTGATTAGTCGCAGCTTATCGGAATAATCCTCCTTCTTTATCGAGAACGTCCAACCAATGGCCTCCCACGCTTTCCTTATAATAGACTGATCGAGGAGGCCCTTTAAGGAATATTTTATCTTCGTTATCGTGGAGATATGGTCAGACCGCCGAAGGCCTCCCATTCATGCCAGCCTAATGAGTTCAGCCTCGTCGGGCCGAAGACAATGCTTTTTGACTTTGACCCCATTGCTCTTTCGGTCAAGATGAACTTTCACCCATTTCATATCCTTATCATTTTCAACCCCAAAACAAAAGAGTAAATCATATTCTGCTCATTCAATTGAAATTCCTATTTGCTCATACGAATTAAAAAAAAAACTACATAAATAAATCATAAACTTATTTTTTATATTTTTAAGGTCTCATTTTTATTTCTTGTTAAATCAAATGTCTAAACTTTATCGATTTTTTTATTTTTGCATGAACTTTAAGTTTCTACAATCATATCCAAATTTTTTTGTATTTTTTATATTTTGATATCTTAACTTTGTTGCTCAATCAATGCTTGAATTTTTAATTTTGTTCAATCATATGCTTCCTCAACCACTAAATTTATTAGATGTTACTCAAAAGAAAAGTTGTACTATGAAATCAATGCGAATGATTTTTAACAGAAAAGTATAATATTATCCTTGTCACATTAGTTTTTGTTCACTGACAGAACAATATATATTTATTATATTAAAATAATTTTAATACTTAATGTTTTATTTTTAATTATCTATATAATTTTTTTTTTCTACACAACATTTCTTAGAAACATAAATTTTATATAATTAAAAATTATTTATTTATTTTTAAATAAATTTTTATTTTTATTCAGTTCTTATATAGTAGTCACTTATCAATTTTTTTTTTTAGTAACAAATAAATAGTAAACCCCATAATGTGTGAGCAATATAATATTGTTATTTATGTTATTTAAACAAAAAGGCATTCTATCAAAACAGATACATCAATCCCAACTCACATTATTAATATGTCAGAATTTTAATAGAGAAGGATATAATATCATATAATATTTAACATGTCATTTGGCAGTTTAATGATTCATCAGGGTATTAACTGGACATCGCACTTTCCTTTAAAGTTTTTAGCAAATTTGATTTGTGTTTATCGAATATATCGATAATTATAACGAATAAAGCTATTATATAAAATAAAACTTAATATTTATCAAAATTTTAGCCTCATTTTCTACTAACTTTTTATTTGGTGCAGCTTT
This sequence comes from Tetrastigma voinierianum, assembly GCA_016808115.1. Lineage (NCBI taxonomy): Eukaryota > Viridiplantae > Streptophyta > Magnoliopsida > Vitales > Vitaceae > Tetrastigma > Tetrastigma voinierianum. The sequence goes on from JAEQBH010007075.1 coordinate 68,106, forward strand.
TTTCCTATAAAGTAATGAGATGATTTATTGTCATTATTTAGCTTTGAATCATCCTTCGACATCTCCTTCCTTCATTTTTATTCCTGATAAGTGCTTTATTCCACAAGATATGTGTTTATTCGTTTTATACGTTTGCAATCGTTGCCCAAGTGCTATACATGGTCACCGTCTGCCTTAAAGCAAATGCTTGTTTGTTTAAGACAGAAAGATAACGCTTGATTTGTACAGACAATTCAAACTGAAGAAATATATGCAAATGTTTATTAAAAAAACTAAAGAAATATTATAATATGATGCAGAACTCGAATCATACGATATAAATCAGCAAGAATATCAAATCTCATGCCAACTATCAAATCAGATAGAATTTCGGTTCGCTCGCCACTATTAATCTGGATATTGTTCATCTTTTACGTATTTTTATCTACTGATTCTATTGCTTTCTATCGGCGCTAAGGTTTAAATCATAAAACTATTTTTCTTTAAAAAACATAAATAAATTAATTATAATTTAAACTTAAAACTGTACTGAAGAGATCAAATAATAATATTGCTTACCACATGCATCCGTTAACTTAATCATTATTAGATAATTTGTATGTTTCTATTTCTTTGAGGATTTAAAGTTTTAAGAATAATAAAATTAAATCCCTTCCTTTAAGTTAGTTAATTAACCATTTATTTATTTAATTGTGCATTTCACACTTTAATAGGCTTAAATTGTAAATAATATAAATATATTCATAATAATATAATTTTAAATATTGGGATTTATAAAATGTTAAAACCCATACTATTTATATTGAATACAAGTATTATAAATTTAATTTTTTAGAAAATCAGAATTTAACATGATATCATAGCATAACATGGTTTGAGACGATAAGTCATGGATCGACTAAAGTTTATAAATGATTTTATTTATCTCTATATAAAAACTTCAAAATAAATGTTTTTATCTGTTGATACTATGAAAATAATTTCAATTATAAAGTTGCTATAAATTTATGAAATTAGGAGACATTATAATATGTCTTTTATTGGCCTAAAAAACAAACGTTTTTTGATACGAAGTCAGCAAGAATATATATATATATATATATATATATATATATATATATATATAATGTGATGACATATAAAGAATATTCAAATTAAATACTAGTAAATGTTTTGAACGGTGGGGTTCTAAAAATAGTTTTTTATAATTACGTTTCGTAAATAAAACGTAATGATTAAATGTTTTCAACTTTCTTTAAACATTTTATATCATGATTTATTTTAAAATATTAAAATTTAAAAATATATCTTCTTTCAAACTTTAGTTTTTCTCTCCGCAAAGATTCCCTAGTGAACTGTATTATTTTGGAAAAAATATAAAGTGAAGGATATCCTAACTGACTTAAGCTACTTGCCTCTTCTATCTTTAACATGAATTAAATTAAAAATAATCAATTTATTTTTAAATTTAGTATTTGTTTTTGCATTATCTTTAATAATTTATTTTACTTAGCTTTATCATTTCTTTTACTATTTTACAACATTCATCATTATTTAATTTTTTTCACCTTACATTATGCTATTACTTTCGGTGTTGTTTCATGCTACATGGCCTTTTTTTTGTGAATTTGTATTTGTATTTTTATCGATGTATTATTAATTTAAATTAATAAATTTTTTTTTCAAAAAATATGTGAATTTGATGATTTCAAATAAATGTTAAATTAATTAGATATAATTGTAAATAAATACGTTTTAGATTAACAATTTATGGAAGTGGAGACGGAGGTGGATAACAAAGTGATGCGACAAAAGTGGAGGAGAGAGAAAGAGAGGGAGGATAAAATTGCTGATTTTAAAAGATAAAAATTTAGGGTTAACTAAATAATGGACAAATGATGAGAGAGTTTAAGATCTGAATTGGATTTTAAAAGGCTAATTAGTAATGATATGACATTTTTAATTCTCGTTACCTTTGATAGGACTAACATATAAGACTCATAAACTTATTATTTTCATACTTAAACAAGAGGTAAACTAATTAAAAGAGACTAATTAAATTGTTACGAATTATTTTTACTAATTGTCATATTCTCAAATGATAGTTTGTATTTTATTATTTTAATTAGTATGTGTGGTTACTCATGAGGCCTAGCTCAACCGATAAACATGCTAATAAAACAGAAATTTCGCATCAAATTATCAGGTTAACATACTATAACGTATATATTTAGCTTAATATAAAAAGAAATTAGTATATGATTAGAACTAGCTAATTAAAAGTTACTAGTAAGTTTGGTTATAATGGTATTTTAATTTGGTTTACTTTATTAAGTTTGTTTGAGACTTTAAACTTGATTGTATCGTTTAACTCTTTCATTTTTTGTATTAATTATTATTATTAGATATTTGTGTGTTGCTTGGTGCTTTGTTGAATGGTGATAAAAATTTGTGAAATTATTTTTATGATATTTTTACGTTATGTATGACTCAATTTGACCTCAGAAATTTCAATCTGTATATATAGGTTGTGCAACCAGCTGATCAAAGAAGATATATCAATGATTCGACCTGTTTCTATCTCGCTGCTTAAATGAGTCGAAATAAAATAAACTAGATTGACAAAAAGTTAGCTTGGGTGAACAATTGATCGGACCCATTTTGACTCACAACCTAATTGAGTTGACCCAAAATGAGTTGGACTAACCCGTTTCCCAACTCTAATTTTAACGAATAAAAATGAATTTAAAAACTTGAAGAAAATAATTTGTTTTACATGTTTTAATTTCACGCTACACATATTATGTTGTAATGGTACTATGTTCTTAAATTATTTGATATGTCAATTTACCTTACCACTGAGTCATGATCACGCTTACATAAGTTTATCGTAATGAAAATATAATTAAAAATCTATTTATTTTTTTATGTTGTTTTTGTAAGAATAAAAGGTTACTTTGCTTATATAAAAAGGGGGGATGACAAAGGGCAACTAGGTAAAAAAAATTTTCAACAACCCTTTTTTCAAACCAAAATTAAGATAAAATGTCTTTATTTTGATTCAGTTTACCCCTCTAATGCATCATAGCTCACTGTTATTTCCTTCATTTTTTCATTTTCTCCTTCCCACGATGAGCTCTTTCTCATTAGTCAAACTCCTTCATTTCATATATACATCTTTAGATTTGGATCCTCCATATCTCTTTAATTTAAAAAACTTATTAATATAGGAGACATCCCCAAATTTCTTACGTTATAACTCAACTATAAGCAGCTTCTTAATAAATAATATCTATTTAATCTTTACTTAACCACCTTCAAATTGCACCTAACATAATTAATCAAGACAAAATAAATCATTGATTTAAGAACCATTGTTTAACCTTCCATATAACTTAATAAGTAGTGAGGTCCAGACAAAATAACTATCGATAAAAACCTTGATTTAATCCTATTGTTAATAATGACGATATTGAAACAAAATAAATAATAATAATTATGAACCTCACTTAACTCCCAGTTTATCCTCCTCAAAGGACGCGACATTCTCTAACAAAGATCATTTTTTCTTCGGCATCAACAAATTATCTTTCTCGCAAATTTCATGAGCCCTCATTGTTCAATTATTTTCATAGGATCACGATTTCAAATAACTGAACTTCTTTTAAGTGCTCACCCTCCCTAACTTTCAATCTCAATTATCTGTCACTCCATTAGTCATGGTCTCAATTTCAGCACACACTACTCAAAGCATCTGAAGGAGGTACACAGTCTCGCGTCAGGTCTTTCTCCAGTCTCCATCTGAAACCATAATCAAATAGGAGCTGGCAAAGACTTAGGCTTTTTTTCTCGAACAAAATCCCTCCTCGCCAAAACCAATCGAAAGACGAAGGAGGAAAATGGGGATGACGTGGAGACAAATCATGGGCATTTTTGGTCCAAACGATATTTTAACCTAATATCATCGCCAGAAGGCAGGTTAATAAATGATTCATACCAATAAGGTGATTAAGGTCATTTATTTGGTTATATACAACGAGCAACTGGTAAGACCGGTTCTAACTTTTTATTTGCTTATCTCTTATCTATATAAGCTTTATCTTTGGTTTGATAAAAATTCATTTTTTATTTTTAATCTGTTGCTTTTGCCTTCTATGGTGATTAAAGCAACAACTAGTCAGATATTAGAGCCAATGGTTAACAAATAAATAAAGCATATTAGTAACAAATAAAGATTGATGGAACTTTTTAGTCTACTAAAAATAAAATTGGTAATAAATTTATATTGTTAGAGGAAAAATGATGATAAATTGTATTCAAAAATGTAGATATGAGATATGATATGAGGAGCATGATAACTCTTTAAAAAAAAAGAGATGATAATAAATTCATTGGATAGCAAATGTCATAAAAAGTCTTTGTCATAATAAATTTAGAATAATGTTGGTAATAAATTCAAATTGATAAGAAAAGTCCCATGTTGGAAATAGTAGTTTAGGTGGTGTAATAAATTTGTGGAAAAAGTTACAGGTTGAAATTTATAAATCAGTAAAGTTATGATAATAATAGAAGATTATGAGGAGTATGATCATAATGATATTGTGATAATAGAATCACTAACTTATTATAAGTTAGAGTTCTTAACAAATGATTGGATATTAAGGATATTATATATTTCTAAGCCCAAATATCATTACAAGAATAGATAATAATTATATAATTAGATATTCCATAGGATATAAAGGAAGAAATATTAGAAAAAGTTAAGATAGAAAATCTAAGAATAAAAATATATTTAATGATAATAAATCTAGATTTAAATATAATAACAAGCAATGATGAATAGTTTATAATCAGATTTTAGTGAAATATTTTATTATAATTTAAATAAAATAGAAAATCCAATCTATGAAGATAATAGAATAGAAGATTTCGAAGATTATGAAATGACGAAGAATTTAAAATTTTGCATGATGAGTAAAATAACAATTAAAACTTTTGTAAAATAAACAATAAATAAATATATAGAGAAAAGACAATATTTATTATGACTTAATGAGAAAGTTAGAATAAATATCATTTATAAGGATATGGTAATAGAATGTTTAAAATAATAGAAAAATAAAATTTAGTAGAAATGGAGAATTATCAAAATAATTAAAATCTATAATAAAAGATAACAGGAGATTTATCTCCAAAAAAGATTAGAGAAATCAAAAGAATATGGAATAAACATAGTACACAAAGTTTATAGTTGAAATAATCAATAATAAATGATCCCCTTAAAGAAAAAGTCCAAACTTTAAAAAAATCATAAAAAGAATTAGAAAATAGAAACGCTATTAGAAGAAAAAGGTTAAAACAGTAAAAAGAACATATAATAAATTAAAAAATTAGCACAATTAAATAAGATAAAACATATAAAATATGAAATATAACAAACACTCTTGTAGTAGGAAATGACCTAAATACTTTAGGAACTACTGAAAAATAATAACAAATAATACGTATAAATATCTAGAAAATAATAAAAGAAAGCAGATGAAAAACAAAGAACAATATTTGGAATTATAAAGAAAAAGAAAAATAAGAAGGAAAACAAGTAATGAAGAAATATTGCAGGAATAAAATAATGAGTTAAATAATTGAGTGAAGAGAATACATAATGATATAAATTTATTAAAAAAAATGATAGAAATACAAAAAAGGAATATAAATGAAATAAAAAATATGAATCCTATAGGAGCATATAAAGGACAGCAGTAGTTAAAATATCCTGAAACATATGAAAGAAATACAAAATACCTAAATATAAGTTAAAGACAAAGATGTTAATTAGGAATATATGAATATACTAAATATAGATTGCAAAATAAAAGCATTCTAATTGTTCTATCTTAATGAGAAATATACTGTGATCCAAGGAGGTAATTGTCACAAAGTTCTTTGGATTATAATTTTTTCTCTCAACTAAAAACCTTCCTCTAAAACCCAATCTAAATAGAATCGGCAAAGACTTCTTATGCTTTTTTTCCCTTGAATAAAATCCTCTCAAAAATCAAACGAAAATCTAAAAAAGTTCACAGAAAAATTTTAATTAATGTAAGGAGACACAACCAATGATTTTATTCCCCAAACCAATGCTTTTTTGAAGGTTATATGTTAAAGACGTTAAAGATTAAGAATTTTTCTTATTTATCATTCCAAAAAAGAAAAAGAAAAGAAAAAATAGTACGTGGGATGTGGAAAAAAATGTTAGTTGACTGGAGGGGGAATGTATATGTGGAAAAAAAAGAAGAAGATAATAAATTTTTTTTTTTTTTTTTTTAAGAAATACTACGATAAACGGTTAGTGGAAGTCTGCTCATGCCACGTCCCTTCTTAGAATTAACGTAACCTTACAGATTATTTTTTTTTATTTTTATTTTTGTTGAGGTCATGTGGGTCCCCATTGATTTTGCTGAATTCCTAGGGTTTTGGGCCATTAAAAGTCACAGCTTTTCTTTCGGAAAAAAAAAAAAAAAAAAAAAGTCACAGCTTTTTTTTAATCTCCACTAAACAACATTGAATAAAAAGACAAGTGTTTTAGGTAAAACGAGACTTCATAAAGTCATGGTTTTAGCCTTAGGTGTGGTGACTTTTTTACTTTGACAAAAGGCCCTTTTTTTTTTTTTTTTCGTTTTCATTTTGCATCAATTCACTTTTATATTATAGTTAAGTGCCTGCAAGAATTTGTATCTATAAAACCTTTTGTATGTTTTCTCACTGTTTTACCATTTGAGATAGTGCTTCAGTACACGAAAGGTAATTTTTAGAAAGAAAAAATAATTGTTTATAACTATTTAAAAAACGAACTGTTTTAAAAAAATAATTGTTCTATGTTTTGTAAAATAAAACTTAGAGGATTTTTTAATATAACTTTTATAATTATGGGTATATTTGTCTTTATTTTTAAAACTGTTATATTAAAAAATAGTTTTGAGTCATAAGAATATCATTTGTGTTATTAAAATTATTTTGTTATTTAAATAATGTTTTGTCTTCCTCATGTTTTTAGTGATTAAAAAAGTGATTAAACACGTTTTCAGATTTTATTATCCTATTTTTCTAAAGTCCCAGAATTTAAACATCATTGTACTGTTTCTGGACCATGGAATTGGTCTTTCAAAAGGTTTTCAACTTGTTATTTATTTTGATTTATTATTTTGTTTTTTACATTTTTCAGAATAATAAAAATTGTGAACCAAACGCAAAGCTTCCATGTTTTCTTTAATCTCTTTTTTTTTAGAATAAAAAACAATTTTAAAAAACATGAATCAAACATACCCTAATATTTTATTTTTAATCATTTTTACATGTGTTGTAAGAATGTTTTTAGAGTAGTCCTCAAAAAATTAAGTAAAAAATTTGGAAAAATTAGAAAATACTTAAAAAGGGTGATTGACCGAAATAATTCATAGCTATTGATTTTGAATCATTTCATCTATTATTTAATTAAATATCCATTTGTGTGACTATCAGATAATTTGGCCACTCTTTTCTTTCCTCCTCCCACCACCAAACCCTAAAAGCTAATTCAACAAAATCTGAGAAAGAAACAACAGAATAACTTTTTTCCAATACAGTCGCAATCAAGGACCCGATTTAACAATCAGGCAAATTCTTCCACTAATAAAACTGATTCTCAACAAACAGAGAAACCTAGTTCAAATTCAAAAGCCTACCACAAAAATCTAAAAAATCATACCGTATTGACTCTTTCTCACCCCAGTTATCAATTAACAAAACCTAATAATGAAAAAGGACAAAAAAAAAAATTCAAATTCAAATCCTACCAGCCAAAGTCTTGCAATTAGTATTTATTGAATAACACATCCATCATGTTTGACCAATTCAGAAACTTCTAATTAGTGAACAAACAAAGACCTCAATTCATATTTGAAACTTTAAGAAGATTGAACCAAATTTGAAACAATCGTCCAAGAACAACACCCTTTTTTTTTTCCCCATTATTATTGCAATTAAGAATATATCCATATGCTAAATCAAACCTAGTTCAAATTCAACACCCACATAAACTAGCGTTAACACCTGTTCAAGCCTGACATCAACTTGATTAAGATTTGAAACTAAGGAACAAAATCATTCAAAGTGTGATGCTCAAGGTCAACAGATTGACCGACCGAGGCCTTGAACCCAAAACCTCAGGATGCGGTCCTCACTATTTTTTTTTTTCGAATCATTTCGAATAATTCAAATACGATTACTTTTCTAAATATGTTTAAATTACTCAATGAAAATATTTATACGTAAATACCACTTTAACATAAAGGAGACCTATCATTTGATCACAAAACTCTTTTTCATTCAATATGGTATTTCATGCCGATTTGGTCAATTTTCCACATTTATACAATACAACATTATTAACCCTTTTCAATATCCAAATATTTACAAAACATAATCGTAGCCAATTTTCAGTGTTTGTATAAAATTTCTAGTCATTGTCCCATGTATGCATGTGGACGGAGCTTTACTTATCCTCCGCGCGACTTCGACGTACGCACTCCGATTCACCGGCGCTTCACGCCTTCGTACTTGTTCACTCCGCACCGCGATGATAAGCAATCTACATTTTCTAAGCGAAGGCTCTATAAATTACTCTCTTTTCATTTTAGTTTAAGTCAACTACGCAATTTTTCTAAACCATGCTTTTGAATCTTTTTAATGATAAATGCAAATACAATACATATAAATTATTTCATACATCTGGCTTCATTTATCTATGATCTTCATTCCAAATACTGGGTATCATATGCAATAAATCATTCAAAACATAAAATAATGCATTTCACAAAATTTTATCATTTTGCCTAAATGAATTTAACATATGCTTCTATGCATGTGATGTGTTTAATCACCCAAGACGTCCCATCACAAGGCGCATAAAAAAACATTTGTTTTATAACACAAAGACTTGGCCTCGCTGTCATTGACTGCTTATTAAAATCACCTTAACACTACATCAAGTTTGCTCGGCTACTAACTGAGGACACATCATTGCCTGTCAGAGTACCAAGCACTCAATCTTACGGCATACCACCATCAACTCTAAACAATCTAACATTCTATTATATGCTCAAATCCATTCATAGCAAATACAATAGTATGTACATTTATACAAACAATTCATTTTCAACACTATGCAATTTTTTATATAAATCATTTTACAATCAATTACCTCAAATCAATTAAAAATCAATATGTTTTTCTTTATAAATCATTTCAAAGAATTCAAATCATTTAATCTATTCAAACACTTTGAATTGTATAGAGAAGGAAGAGAGAAGTGAAAGAAATGAAACCAAAAGCCTTGTTGCACTTGATTCCAATTCTCACCCCGACACCTGAGCTCTCCTCGTTTTGAGTCCCCCATCCTAATACACCAATCATACAGCACAAGTATTCTGTGGAGCTCATTTGTGTTTAACTTTCATTTGGACTCCTTTTTTCATTTTTTTCTTCTTTTCCACCTTCCTCCTTAAAACTTTAACATTTAATTCGAGGTGCATTGTTATGCCTCATTTTAATCCTATTTATGGCTAAGGATGTCCAATAATCGTTCACTTACACTTAAGTGGATTCAGAAAAGAAAGACCAACTTAAACATCAACACAAGCAAAGCAATTAGCACTGGTGCTAGTTAAATAAAATTTTTAAAAATATGTGAGAACCACCTGCCATTCAATGTCATACCAAGTGACTTTACTCCAAAAGAGCTTCTCGTGAAAGTCCAAGAATCGCTGCGGAAGTTCGGACGAAAAAGTTATGGTCGATTGAATTTTTTCGCAGGTTTATAAAAATTTCCTGCATTCTCTCTTTTCGTTTTATTTTCCTTTTTTTCATGTTTAATCCACTTGAAAACAGTTACCAAACTCTCAAATTAGTTCATTTGAGGTTCAAAACAACATCGTATATTTAAATACCAGCATTTCGGTTCAAACAAATCAAACACAAAAAGCCCGAACTAAAAGCGTGGAAGAACAAAGCGAAAAATTAGTCGACCATTCTAGGGTTTCCAGTTAGGGTTGATTTCTACCCCAATACACTAGCTTTTCCATATATCTAGGATGGATTTACACATACCTTACAAGAAGGAGCGAAAACCTTAGTTTTCTTCATGACCTAGCCGCAATTTCTCACCACGGATCGTCCTTGATTTCTGAGTAGGCGAGATCGGTCATGGTTTAGGCGGAACCAAAGCGACGAAGAATGAGTAGTGATTTGGGTTCTCAAAGTGGAAGGTGCGATCGGTGAGAGTTTGAGAGAGAGAGATTTGTGCTCGAGATAGAGATGAACAAATTGAGAGAATGAGGGAATGAAATGTCTCTGAATACGATATTTGGTCTTTTAATCGAAGTCCTTCACGAGCCTTGTTTAGGTGCACTAATTCCCATTTTTCCTCATTTTTCTCCTTTAAATCTTCCGTTTCAATTTCATTTCCGCCATTTCATTTCGTTATACTTTGACCTTTGTTTACTCATTTATGACCCATGGGTCGCCATTTTGACATTTTTACCAAATTTAGTTGGCTTCTGAAAAATTTCCAGGTTTTTATCATTTGTTCGTTTTTAGCCATTTAAACTCCGGAAAAAATATAATTTATTTTATTTTACACCTGAACATGTTATAAAATTGTTAGGGTATTTTCAGGCGTTACTGAAGATACTAAATCTTATACAGTAACAAATGACATCCGCGATGGTACATGCAAATTGAATTAAGATTGGTGCTTTGTTGGATCATGATTTTGTTCTAGAGCGCAGAAATTGCATTAGAACTGTTTCGTCTATGTTCACGGATGGTGTATGCTTTGTCTTGAGGTCTTCGTGGCGATAGCGACAATTACGTAAGAATTTTCACGCACCTAAACGGGAAAGTGGCGAATATGATCTTGTTGTTAACTGATAAGGTTTAGCCTGTGCGTCCATGCTGGCGATACGTGCTTGGGTGGCATCACAGAGCAATGTTGGAGTCACTCATCGATGCACTAGCGTTCTTGAATGCGACAAATATTTTATTGTTGTCGCGGCTGAGCATCAGCAAAGAGTCATGCGAAATATGAAATTCACGATTATCGTCTTCGATAAATAGGAAGCTCTGGTCAACTCACTGATTTCACTTTTGATTGCGATCAGAGAAAGAGGGAGTAAAATGAAAAAATTTCTTGTCTTCTGCTTTTGATTATGTTAGAAACCAGTAAGCATAATTGAACATACAAATATAACAATAACAAAGGAATAAAATTATGAATATAATAATAAACCTGTTGCTAAACAAATACAGTATCTTTATATTTGAGGCATGTGTTCCACAATGTCCTTAAGACGAGTTCGCTCCACACATGGTGCTTGTTTCAATTGCAACGTTAGGTCTCGAGATCTGACAAATCAAAGCAAGAATTCAGATAAGGCACCTCGAAATTCCTCCGATGACCCTTATAAACACATTCACTCCTACTCACCCGCACTAAGTTTTTCTTTGTAATATTATACGTAAAACACAACTGCAAAAAAAAATTTTACAAATGAAAACACAAGGCTATATATAGGCTCCGAAAACAAAGGTTACAAAACAAAAATTAAAAACCATTTAATAATAATTTAAAGGTCATTTAAAATGCAAAAACCAAAACTGAGAATTAAATATACAATTCATTCACACTTATTACAATTGATTTAAAAACCATTACAAAACATTTTAAAAATCTGACAATCCCCCACATGAATGAATCGTCAAGAAACCTGAACTTCGACCTTAGTGATGAAGTTACGTAGTTTGGAACGCATAGGATTGATGAGTTTTATCCTTGGAACCTTCCACTTATAAGAATATATTTTTACTTTCTTGACTAAAGGTGATGTGATGTCCTTTAACCTCTATGGATTTGTGTAGTGAACAATTATATCTCACATAGGACTCCTCCTAGCATTCTTCGATTCTCTTTGTTATGTCAACTTGGGCCCATGGACATCTTCCTAGTTCTCTGAGATTTTCTAAAGAGGTATTGCTTGTTTAATTATCCTTTAGTGGCCCCCTCTTACATTTCATAGGTGATTCTTTGTTGCCACAGGTATCCTCCAATACTCCTTTCGAATTTCCCGACGCATTAAAATCATTAAAAGCATAGCTTAACCTCATCTCCAACGAGTATTATTGTTTCATCATAGGATCCAAACTAGTCTTATGACGCCCCTAACTCGACACCCGGTGTCAAGCTAGGGTGTCATTTTTTTTTTCTGTTTACTATAAACTTATAAACTTTAAGTTTGTTCATTCATATAATGTTAAACTATTTGCTTTATGCTATATTACGTAGCGTGGATTACAAAATATATACAAGCTCCATATATGGAAGTGCTCAACATTTACAATATTTACATTGCTTACAAAATAAACAAAAATACATATACATTAGACAAAATGGTCTTCAAGTGGGTACCTAGTGATGTGTTGACTTTGACTGCTGATGCGGATTATATATCATCTGGTTTCCTCTTACGTACCTCCACGGATGAAAGCATGATCTTAAGCTCTCTTAGTGGGAATATTTATTGGGTGACCCTAATAAGGATCATCTCACTTTAGATACATGCGTATACTTATGACAAATATAACATTTACATATACTTATCAATTAAGTATCTCTTTAAGTAACATGTTTCATTCTTATCATATTTCATATATTTTAAATTATTAAATCTTACTAACTTTCTTATTGTTCTTTGTAGTATACTATCATCGCATAGAGTGATGCGCTTTTCTCATCTCATCATCTTATATCGTATCGTCACCGTTTATTATCTTGTCATTTTTCTTTTATGTTTCATGCTTGCATAAACCTTAGAAACTCATCTGAAAGAGCGCTATGTATTGGAAGGTACTATCCTTTGTCTGACGGTGATCTCTATCTGTATATATTGACAGATAGCTATAATGATCAGTGGATCTATGTCATCGACAAACGGAATAATGATATACATAAACTGTATACCCGACAGTATCCATAGGCATGCCTATCTATCCATTTCTGCAGTCGTAGCGTATAATCCCGATTTTATTATGTTTCAACAATCTTTCGGTGTTATTAGAAAAGATATTTCATATACATGAATAACTACTGATGTCGTGTATACTTATGAGATATTCATTATAAAATAATCTCTTATAAACATTTAACTGTACTTTTTCATATAACAAAATTATACGTGTATTCTCTTTACCTTTCATGTAACAATACATTTATATAACCTTTATACAATTTCAATTTCCCTAACCAATTCTGCTTGAACAATTCGAGGCAGTTTCCAAGTCCATTTTCGACTACAATTTTGACCTATCGCGGAATTGATGATAGTGATATTAACTCAATATACCCCTATGTCTTAAGTTTCTTATGGTTCAAACATTATGTCATTTGGACTTTTAATTTGGGATATATGGTCTAAACATTCCGAACTGCTCTTGGACAATTTCCAGGAACATAATCTAGAATTGTGTCCTATATTTGAAAATTTTATGGGAATAATGAGTGTTGATCATATTCTTCATGAAAATTGATTTCTCCCAGATGTCTATTTGTATAGAAATTTGGATAACCTCATTTGGACTAGTATAGCAAACAATAAGAAATTACTCCATTTCGAGTTGGGGCGGATTTCGAGACGAAATTGTTCCTTTACTTTGACTAATTTACGGGTCTGATGGGTTAAGTTTGGATAAGCATTTCGAGGATATTTGTTCTTCTCTAAGTATAATTTACCCATAATTTTAATCACTCAATTTGGATGAGTGGCTTCGACTTATAGCCCTAACTACGAAGTGTTCGAAACCAGCTGTGTCGAATTGACAAATGAGCCTCATTTTGATGAATTTTATGGGTGCACACCAGATTAATTATGCCTATTTCAGAAGATTTGTTATCCTGAAGTCCAGTTTACCAAAAATTTGAATCACTCAATTTGGATAATTGATGACGAGTTATAGCGAAACAAAATATGGGTTTAAAAAAAGCGAGTAAATATCACTATTGACATTTCTCTATACAAATTTTTCTCAGTGAGAACCACAACCAAACCGAACAACCATTCAAATAAAGTTCTACACAAAAGAAGTATTCCAAACCTCCAAGCAAGTATCCACATACATATCCATACAACACAAATCCGCCACCTTTGCCTTTCCTTCTTCCTTCTTCTTTTTCTTCTTCATTGCTTCCTTTCTTTCTCCTCTATTATCTTCTCTTATTTTCTTTCTCCCTTATCCGATTTGCCCTAACATAAATGCCCTAAAATGAGATATTTTAGACTAAAATAAGGTCATGTTTAGCCTTATCACTTTTTTGACTTTTTGCATTTTGGTCCCTCATTTTCATTCTATTATCCATTTAACTTATTTAAATCCTACTTTGATATATGAACTTATTATTATATGACCCTTGGGTCCTGAATTAGTAAATTATTAATTTACCCTTAACTCCTGTATTAATTAGAATTTTCAGCACATTTTATTTTAACATTATTTATTCAGGAAATATACTTTTCTTTTATTATCTTACGAAACATGTTAAAAGCGTCGGGGTATAATTTGAATGATCTAATCTTTACAATTATGTTGTCCCTTTGAACCTAGATCTTAAGATCTCCAATCAACTAGGTTGGGTTTCCTTTGTATCAACTTCTCATTTTATGGGCTTTAGTCTCATTCCTCTAAATGACTTATCAACTAATTCTCTAACAACCTTGCAGTTGACGGATCCGCAATGTTATCCTTTGACTTTACATAGTCAACATAAATAACTCCAGTTAAGATTAATTGTTTAACGGTATTATGTCTTTGACGTATGTGTCTATACTTACCATTATACATTATATTACATTGCCACATGCATAGCGGATTGACTATCCTGATGAATGCTTATAAGCAGCCACGGGTTTTGTCCCTACTCGGAATGTCCTCACATGATGATGTTGCCATTTAGTCACTTCACCACTTTTATCTAAAGCAATAAACTCATATTCCATTGTGGATCGGGCTATAACTATTTGTTTGGAGGGCTTTCCATGAAATCTTTCTTTGCACTGCTTTAAGCGTGAACACGTATCCAGCAGTCGATAGAGTTTTAGCATAGAGATATCAGTTCGCATCACGGTGCTCTTCCTAGTACTGCTGGATATCTAGTGATACTGCCACCTCTTTCGGTCCGACCAATTGGCGGATCTAGGCAGTTCGGGATGCTCGTTTAGTGCTTTTTATTCGGCTTTTTATTTTATTTGTTTTTTTAAAAGTGTCGTGACCCGAATCCCCTGCCCGACCCGAATAGCGAATGTCCAGAACCCGGGCAGGTTTACTCAGGCTATTTCATTTATCTTATCAAAACATTTTATTTATGTCGTTTCGTTTTAGAGTTTTCAATTACACATAAGCTATTTCAAATGGTAGGCCCATAAACATTCACTTTATCTGATATATTACAATGGCGTATCATGCCTTTTAAAAATGATATACAAAGCGATAATTCAGAGATTAATACTTTTGTTCATAAAATGTGCATGTTCAAAAGAATGGGTATGCATATATTGAGGTATACTATCTGTATGACTTTACATGTGACTCACAGCTTCTTGATATGTCTTCTTTCATGTTTACTCGAAACCTGCGCATAGATAAAAACTACACGCTAAACATTTTCATTCTTAGTGGTTCTATACAGTTTTATTCCAATTTTCAGTTTAACATGACATGCATTTATCATAAAACCATGTCTTTTATATCAAACTATACTCATGCTTATTCATTTTCACATGCTTTCACTTTACAAATCATTGATCATATCAAAATATGCATTTTCACATACAACCAATTTATTTAACTCAAATCATGAGATTCAACCATATACTCCCAAGGATGTATTTAGTTTACAAATCCCATTTACACTCATCAAAGTTTGTTATTTCACTTTGTCTATACAATTCACATTCATGATGGATTCCATTCGGTGAATCCCATCATTTTTGTCAATCGATAATAATAGCACATTTAGCAATTTTGGTCTCCCATCCTGACGGATGTTGGTGGTGCATCCACCAAGTGGGACATTTGCTGGTCACCATACACCATCATGATGGATTCCAATTGGTGCATCCCACCATGTGGGACATTGAATAATTTCGGTTTGCCTTCATGACGGATGTTGCTTGGTGCATCCCGTCATATTGGTAGTTCGGTATATCAATTAAATTTAAGATGTCAAGAAGCTTCACCTCGGCGGCGAGGTGCGATACGTTTTTCATTTAGTTTTATCTTTATTTGAACCCTCATTAATCATTTATTAGGGCCCTTAAACTATCGGTGTACGAATAAAAGACTTTCAAAACAACAATCCAAAAATTGCTCGTTGTGAACAGTATCTACGCCGCGGTGCAGCAATGCTACGCCATGGTGTACCCAAGGGGTGCCATTTTGGCACCTCAACCTCGTCACGGCGAGGGTATCCCACGCCTTGAAGTAGGTCTACGCCGTGGAGTGGGTTCCCTACGTTGCGGCATAGGAACCCCGATAATGCCCAGATGTTCTAGTTTTCCTCCTTTTTGCGATTTCCTCCATAAATCATCAAAATCCCAAAACAAAACATTGGAATCACTCCCAATAACATCCTAATCTCATCCTAAACCAACCATGAACAAACCGGATGGATGAGGTTTTCTAACGAACATCAAATAAAACTTTCTAGGGTTTAGGTTCATACCTTGAATCTCTTGAAACTCTTTGCCCTAGCTTCCTTCTTCCTCCTTGATCACTTGGAAACCAGAAATAGGGATGATCTCCCACGAAAATCACTTCTTTCCAAAACCCTAGCTTTCTCTTCTCATTCTCTTCTCAATACCGTTTTTGCTCAAATGGGTATTCTAAGACCAAATGTGGTCTAGTATCACTTATCCATTATAAGGCCATGTTTGGCTTCCCAAAATGCATTTTTGGATTTAAGTTGCCTCGATTGCAACATAGCACATATATCATATGTTGCATCAAACCATAAACATTTTCAGATGAGCCCTTAGGTCCTTATTTTGCACATTTCAATTTTTGTCCTTTTTACACTTGGGTTATTTCCGGGTTCAATCACTTAATCACTTAGTATATCACATTCAATCATATATCATTTGCAATTGACATTTAGTCAGCCCTGATATATAACATTTAACAGTTCTGGAAAAACCCAGTTTGGTTCTATTTATCACGATATCAATAAATTATTATAAAAAATTATAGAATTATTTTGGGAGTTGTTACAAGTATAGTACAGTCCATAGTCACGAGTATATCTCAAGTAGCTTAACACTCTTATAATTCCTTTCCAATGATCATCATTTGGATTACTCGTGTATCTACTCAATTTACTAAGCTGTATTCAGAGCTATATACAGTCTTGTATAACTCATTAGAAAGTACATGGACTTCAATCACCTAGAATACTCCAATTGAGATGCTCATTTTAGACGTGTGAAGATTCACATCGAGAGTCCATGCCTACCCCAAGTCCCTCTTTATTAGACTTATTTATTATTTTGTCACATAATGTGATTGACTAAGGGCTAATCCATGAGGAGGTTCTTAAGATTTTAACCCTAAGAATTCACATAATGAAGTCATATCTTTCATGTCAAACCTTGTGCTTAACATAGCCTTGGTAGATTGGACCATTTTATCATCACTACCAATAATGAGCATGTCACACTCATTGATTTTAAAATCATTGGCCAACATAACACTATCAAACTTTTAATGTCATTGTTTTGGTGCTTGCTTTAGGCCATACAGGGACTTTTCCAACCTACAGACTTTCTTTTCTTGTCCTGGAGCTATAAAACCCCCGGGTTGCTCCACGTATCTTCATCTAGATCCACAATTTAAAAATGCGGTTTATACATTTGATGAACTTCAAATTACGCAATGCAACAATTAAGTACCATTCTTATTGAATTTATTCTGGAATCATCGAAGAATAACTATGAAAGTAATCAAAACCTTTATTTTGTTTCTCTTGAGTGATGCCTTTGTCTTATCAATTCTTCCCTTTGCTTTCATTTCTTTTTTGAAAATCCTTATATCCTAGTGGTTTACTACCTGAAGTCATAGTTTTGTACATGATTCATAGATCGAATAATTCACATTGATGGTTCTGCATAAAGGAGCTTTTTAGGAGGGTTCAAACTATGACCTAAGTTCAATTTCAAACAAATAGGTTGGGGAGTGAGGCAAGAAGATTTTCTATCTAATTACTCTTGCTCTAGGTTCATCTTGACCTCATTTCTTGGTTTGGTCAGACTATCTTCATTCATAGTCTATAGTTAAACAAGACAAACTTGGTCCCTCGTAGGACTTACATGGAAAAATATGTTCAAAGAGGCAATAATTCTTTGATTCATTATCATTTTGTGTATGTAGGGTTTCAAAGCTTATACACACAAATGATAATACTACTATTTTATTACACGGCTATGAAAAGAAGCGATCAACGGTTTTGGACCTATTTTCACCTTGTAGGTGTGAATTAGATCACTTTGTGAACACCCCTACCTAGTGAGTGTTGCTTGGATTGTCTTCCCCTTTCCTAGCTCATCTTTGTTGGGACTGATCCACAAAACCTAGTGAAATGAAAAAGTGTATTATGAATCGAAACAAGATGGGAGATGGGTTTAAATGGTTGGGCCTCAGATAGGTTTTGGGCTGAGGAACTTACTTTGTGGAAGGAGGGAGAGGACTGCTTGGCCCAGATCGGTTCCTCACGCCGCGCCGCCTTAACATCAGGCACGACTCAGTTGGATTAGGGTCCACACTATTGGTTTATTTTTCGAGCAGACACGTTGTTTAGATCATAACAAACATGTCTGTTCGTGGAACTGGCACATATGTACTCTGCTTTTTTCAAATTTTTTAATTTATAAAGCTACTTCAGCCACGTCATCATAATCATCATTTGTGCGATTATTGTTGTGCAAACAATTGAGTTCGTATCGACTGTTACAACCGAACAAGGTCCGTTCTATCTGGAGAGGATTGTCCGCTATCCTCGGTCTTGATTGAGGTCGAATTCGTCTTAAGGACCACGACGTTATTCGTTGATCATATACGCTTCCGGTTTGTTTCCTTGACATTTTAGTTTCTGTTTCTAGTATACGAACATCACCGACTACAATCTTAAGACGAAATTTCCTTTTTCATTTATGTTCGTATTAAAATGTTGAACGAACGCTTCAGTATTACAAGTTTCCGTTCGTTTGTGTATTACAAGTATTTGCTTTACTGATTCTTTTCGTGAATATGTTCTGTTTTTATCCTTTAGAAATGGCTTCGCCTTCGACTCCGGTTAACCCTATTCCGAATCATGGAGAAAATCTAGAAAAGTTCAATGGTACCAATTTCAAGAGATGGCCAATATGTTATTCTATCTCTGACAACCAAACTTAAGCGAATTCCTCATTGAGTCAGTCTAAATTGAATTGGAGAGACGGATAAAAGAAAAGTTGGGCTGCTTTGTGGATGCATGGAATCATTCGACTTCTGTGTCACAACCTCTCCTCAGCAGTGCAGAGAAATACTCTATAACGTCTATAGTCCATTTGAAAGCGACTAAGGAGTTATGGGATAGATCTGAATGAAATCTGAATCGAAGATTTGGTGAAGAAATTCATTGTCGATAAATCTCTGGACAGAGATGGATTTGATTCAAAGATGCGCCTTAAAGTGGGTTAAAGGCTTAAGTGGTTATGCATGATCAGCTAAATAAAATATTCTAAGTAGGAGCGTTTAATTATTTGATTCGATGGCTTGCCACCATCTTGGAGGATTTCAAAAATTATCTCGAACCTGAGAGAAATAAGTTGTCACTTAAAGACTTGATTGTTCAGTTGGTTGAGGAAGAATGATAAAACAATACAGGAAAGTTTGGAAGAATAAGTTTCCAAAGGCCAATGTTGTTGAAGAAGGATCAAAACCCCAGCAAGAAAGGAAAATGCTGGCAAGTCGGAGAGTTCTTGAGGCTGAAGGATTCGTTGGCAAATTAGCCCAGTGGCAAGTAGTCTTGGACCTTCAGGCAGACTACGAGCTTTGAAAAATGACGGGGCTAATGTGGTGGAAAGATTCACTCCAATGGTGTTAATGATATCAATCGGGCGGTATGATGCACCGAGTGTATTATCAGCGAAACCCGAGGAGTGGTGAATTGATCAAGACAACTGTGCATACATCTGAAGCGGATCGATGTTTTAGTCTACCTGACCGTAGAGGTGATGAAACTTTATATGGGTGAATTCATCAGCCTCTAAGGTTTGAAGGTGTTGGAAAGATTTCTCTAAAGATGACATACGGAAGGTGTGACAACTAATTAATGTGCATGTCTTGAATGTTTCCACAGGGAATTTAGTGTGGGATCTCTGTGCAGAATGAAGCCGAGTTGGTTTTGTATACGAAATGATTTGTACTCTCAAAAAATGAGATGTATGTAGAAAGAGTTATCAGTGATGGTTTGTTCAAAATTTGAATGTATTGTAGTATTTGTAACCAGGATGATTTGAATAAAATTGCTTCTTATGTGCTTGAGTCTTAACATTTGGCATGCTAAACTAGGACCGCGTTAACTATAAGTCGATAAAGAAATTAATGAATGTGGAGTTGTGCCGAGATTTTTGGTATCCAGTGTAGTGTGTGTTGAATCTAAATTTCTAAGCCTTCCTCTGTAGATAATGGGTTTGAACCTTTGATTAATGCATATATATGTAGTATGAAATCAATACCATCAAGAGGTGGTAAATAAATATTTATTACTTTTATAGATGATTACTCGCGGTATTATTTATGTTTATTTGGCAGTAAGCAGATGTTGTGAATGCTTTAAAACTAATAGTGAGTTGAGCTCGGTTGAACAAAAAATTAAAATCATAAGAATTGTGAGAGGAGGTGAATGAATTTAGTTTGAGAATTTAATGCAGGAAGTTGGTATACGTTCACTAAATATTTGCTCATATACACCTGATCTAATGGAGTGGCGGAAGAACAGGTCTTCAAAGAACAATGAATGAATTGTTGAATAGTTAGGTTTACCACAAAATTTAGGAAAATTTGTTTTGGCCAATTTTATTTTAAATAAGTACGGAAATTGCGACAAACTCCATGATAAATGAAAGGTAGAATGCAACTTGAATTATCTCGAGTGTGGGGGTGTTTGGCTAAGGTGGTTCTAGCTAAGCGTAAGAGTAGGACAGAGCGTGTTTTTTATCGGATATGCTCGAATAGCAATGCATATCGTTTTCAACGTTCCATGAGTCAAGATACGAGATATACATGTCATCTGATCATTGAATTAAGGGACACTTTGTTCTTTGAAAATATATTTCATTATAACATAGTATATGAGTGATTGATAATAATAAGGGTCTCGAAAATCACATATCTAGAAGTGATCCCGATGGAGGATGGGCTGGAAGCGTAGTAAAAGACAAAGGACTTCCATGTCTTTTGGACTCGATTTCTTAACGTATCTGTTGGAGAATGAGCCTCGGACACTAGAAATTTGTGACTTAGCCGGAAGCCCCGTTACGGGAAGAAGCTATCGATAGTGAAGTTGGTCATCTCTTGTCAGATCATACATAGAAATTGGTTGACTTTCCTCTTGGTAAATAAACCATTACAATGTAAGTGGATTTTCAAGAGGAAAATGAAAGCGGATGGTCTTGATTGATAAATATAAGGCTAGGCTTGTAGTAAAGGATACAATGACAAGAAGGTCTTGATTATTTTTGATATTTATTCTGTTACTAGAATTGCATCTATAAGGATGCTGTAACTATACTTGACAGGTGTATAAGCTTGAAATCCATCAAATTGATGTGAAAACGACCTTCTTAGCGGAAGTTGGAAGAAGAAATATATTTGGAACAACAGGAAGGGTTCATTTGTTCGGGACAAGAGCAAAAAGTATGTCGTATCAAGTCACTCTATGGATTGAAACGAAGCACCAAAACAATGGCATGCTAAATTCAGCGAAGTCATGTTGTAGAATGGTTTAGAGATTAATAGGTGCGATAAATGTGTATATGTTAAGCAAACTTCGAATTGCTTTGCCACTTTATGTCTATATGTAGGCGATATGCTTATAACGACGGATTGATGGTGGAGCGGTAAGAAAATCAAATGCTTGCTATGAGTATTAAATTTGATATATGAAAGATATGGGGGTGTGATGTTGTTTGGAGTTAAAATCCATAAGACATTTGGAGGATTAGCTACATCACGAATCCCATTATATTGAAACGATTCTTGGAAAGTGCAGAATCTAGATGTGTACCGATAAAGACTCATAGATGTTAATTTACATCTTTACAGAATCTTGGTGAAAACAAAGCTCCGAATGGTATGTAGTATACTAGAGCGGAGTTTAATGTATGTCATGAAGCTATGTGTAGGATATAGCTTGTGCGGCTAACCCAAGCTAGAGTCGATCTACGATTAATCCAAATGAAAATCATTGGAAAGCTATGAAGCGTTTATTGGGCTACTTAAGGCATGCGAGATTATGCTTTTGTATTACATAGAATATCCAGGCGTACTTGAAGGATCTTGTGAAACAAGTGGATACTTGGAAATAGCAAGACACAAAATCAACAAATGGATATGTATCCACACTTGGTGGGGCGGCAGTGTCTTGGAAATCATTCAAACAAACTTGTATTGTTAGATCCATTATGGAATCAGAATTTATTGCTTTGGATAAAGCTGGAGTGAAGAAGCAAAAATTGGCTTGAGAATTTCTTGGAAGATATTACTAATTGCTTCAAACTTAATTGCCCAGCTGTATGTATACATTGTGATAGTCAGGCAATAGGAAGGGCAAGGAATGTCATGTACTTGATAAGTACCGACACGTCGTCGAAGACATGACACGATAGGACAACTTATTTCTAATTGGAATTATAAACGTGACTATGTGAAGTCAAAGATAATGTGCGGATCCATTGACAAAAGGCCTAACTAGAAGGTTGCAAAAACATCGAGGGAATGGGTTTAAGGCTTACAAACCAAGTCATCATAAGCGGACACCTACCTAATTATTTGGAGATCCCGAGATCAGGTTGAAATGGACAACTAAGTTATGAAGACAGTGTAGAGTACTGTCAAATTTGTTTTACCCATTCCCGGATAAAGACAGTATTAATATGTGAAGGTTAAGCAAAAGCTTTTAATGATTGTAAAGAGCTATATATTTAGAGAAATCATATGTGAGTGTGATGGTAAACTTCTACTTGAGAGTGAAAAGAAATAGAATTCTACAAAAAACACTCGTGAGACTAGGCGGTGTTCATGGCGAAAGCGAACCACGGCGGTGAGCAATTTTGTTAGAAGCAATTGTGTGATTTCTATTATGCGGAAGCACCGAAAGTCGAAGTTGAAGACGCCAAGTCTTTTGATTGGTAGAGTAAGCCCGATAGGTTTACTAAGGAAAGTTAGAGTCATAGACTACTTGTCTAATCTGACGTTTTCTCATGGAATAATCGCACTTTTCATCTCATGCATACACGGAGAGTATTGATGTGAAACCCTGAGAAAATCCAATTTTCTCAAAAAGGGCAAAATTGTAATTTCGGTAAAAATCCAAAATTTTTCTAGATATCGGATGATGAAACGGATTTCACCGTTGGAATCGTCTCGCGAAATCTAACTAGCATGTCAAATTTAGGTGGTCAGAGACGATCGAGATTTGCACATTTCTCTCGAGGCAAGTATCGTGGTCTGAAGTAAAGCGGCACATGTGATGTGACAAAGTCACCGATAACTTTGTACTCATGTGACATGTTGCGTGAGTAAGAGATGATGAAGTGAGTAAATAGAGATAGTCTGGAAGTGTCAAAAATCGAGAAGGGACGCGGTGGAATTATAGAATTTATTGTGAGTAGAATAGAAATAATAGATAGTGTCATCTCCTACATATGAAAAGAGCCAAAAAGAAACGTGAAGGAGAGGAGATGCAGTAGCATAGGTTTTTGATTTTCTAGTGAGAGAGTGAGTGACTTCTCTCTAGATCCGAGAAATCGGCCAGTCGAATTCATCAGGGACAAAAGGAAAGATTCTTCCTGTGACGAGAAGCTACGCGTGGGCACCGGTTTTAAGGAGTTTCGACAAAATCCGTGAGGTAGGGGTTTTATCCTACTTGATTTACACTTTGTTTAAGTGCTTTGTTGATGATTCGGTTGGTTTGAGGCCTTGAACTGCCGTTTAATCGGTCCCAAAAACTTAGGCAAAGTGTAAAAAATTATAGACTCATTTGGACCGGTCCGTGATAGTCCGCAGTTATTTGGAGCTGTTAGTGTATAGATTATGCATTAGAATTGTATTGTGGTGTGTATGAGGCGGAAATGGCTGAAATTCGGGTTCTAAAGTGGAGCCGTCATTGGGAAGATTGGCGAGTGAAACGGTAACCCCCAGAGACTCCACTGTTAACATGAATAGTGTTCATGAAATATTTTGTGAAATAATGTAGTTGGTTGGAGTAATTCCGTCCAATTCTTTCGTATTTGATAATTAAACGTATGGCCCAATTTTTGGTGCTGACAGTGTGGTGAATGTGCATAACATGTTTTATGTGCTTTTATTATGTTAATATATATACATGTTTTATATATTAGCATGTGTTGTATAAATTGTATTGAAATGGTATAATGCATTTCATATGCACTGGGGTAACCTAGAAATTAGGTGTGTGTGCATGACATGAATTTTCTAAAAAACGAAAATGGTTGTGAAAGGAATTTCACATGATGATTTTCCGGAGAATGGTGTTGGGAGATGGTCCTACATTTACACGTCGGAGGAGCCCATGTATTGTTTTGGAAGTGTAACACCCCGAAACACACCCTGGTTGTTTTCAACATGTTTAGGGTATTTTGTAGACATAAATTAAAATTTTCATAAATTAACTGCGAAAATATAGAAACTTAAAACTGGAGTTGTACATATTATAAGGCCCAGCGGTAATTTGTCGAAGGGACATCAGACATGGGTTATATAATTAGGGTAAAGTATAAATAATAGGGTATGTGTAATTAGGAAAGTTAATGGCTAGAATGCTAAATAATTTAAAAACCCTTATTATAAAAGAGGTGTGGAGACGAAAAATGCATTTTGGTCTCCCAGTAACTACGAGAGGAGGAGGGGAGAAAGGAAGGAGAAGAAGGGAAAGAAGAAGAAGAGGAAGGAGGGCAAATCGAGTTATGGATACTTGACCTTGAATGTTATGGAAACTTATGGATTTTAGCATGTTTTGGTATAAGAATTACTTGAGTATGTATTGCTAGAGGTTTCCTCCATTGAACATTAAATTGATTCCCGTCTGCAGGGTTTCTTTGAGCGAACATTATAACTCTAGTTTAAGGGAGTTTGGTTTGAAAAGCCCTAGTTCATAATGAGTAGATATGGAATCCTCCAAAATTCCAAGTTTGTAGAATTAGGTGAAAGGTGGTATAGACTCTGTTATTCTTGCAAATTAAAAGTGTTTGTGGAGTTCTTGAGAGGGATTCCTGTTAGTTTTTGATGAAGGATGCATTAGGAGTGATGCAGGATGATAAGGCATGAAGAATGGGAGAAACCACCCAATTTGGGCACTTTTCGGAGTTACCGGTAGGATTGAAGTCACACCGGTAAGAATATCGTTCTTGGTCATTTTGGCAGAATCCACCGGTAGAACTTAAGATGTGCCGTTGGGGCGCTCTTATGTTCAGTTTGACAGGTTTTAAAGCATTTGACCATAACTTGCTCATTTCTTCTCGATTTGGTGATTCAAGTGGCTATGTAAAATAGACTTCAAAGGAGAACCAAATATTTATAGGTATCTCAAATTCTGATTCCTAGATAGCTTTCGAATTCACTTTGAAAGGGTGGGCGTGTGCAAACGACTCTGCGTGGATTAAGTCATAGAGTGGTGCGAGTTGTTTGGACGTGGCAGGTTTGATTGCTCGAATGGGGTGATTCCAGTTGAATAGAACCCTTAGCACCTTAACTTTAAAATAGTACAAATATCAATGCCAAATATCAGACAGGCACTGGAAAGTAATCATACAATCTGTACCTTGGTAAAATCAGATGTAGACTAGTTGGCGTAAGAAAATGCCATAACTTTAGTTTGAATGATCAGGTGGATTGATTCCAATTCCTGGATAAAGTAGATTCAGAGAGAAGAATAAGAATACATGATTAGGTGTGATTATATACGCATCATACATACATTATATGAATACGATGCATCAAGCTGAACACGTAATGTGGTAAGTGCCATATTCTAAAGCAGTAAGTGCGAACTCATATAATTATAAATACACGAGTCAGCTATTAATTGACCTTGCTTCTGTCTGATTAATTGCCGGTGCTCCTGTTAGTGCTCGGCATACGATTGAAATGCCGGTACTCCTGGTAGTGCTCAGCACTCTGCGTTAAATGCCGGTACTCTGTCTGTTAAGTGCTCACGGCACTCACAATACGAATTGTGCTATGGCACTCGGGTTCAATGATACGGAAATCCTGCTTTCCGTCTTGTATAATATCGCTGGATATTATTATGATGTGTCCTACGTTTATTAGTCTTGATGCAGGTATCCCGGTAATTATATGATAATAATGCGAGAAGAATAAACAAGAGGATGTATCGTTCTGATCTGTAATACGTACGGGTAATTCTGAATAAGAGTAAGCTCTGTAACTCCTACGGGAGACCTGAATAAACATATAAGTCCTGTAATATAATATACGTCCAGTAGTACCTACGGGTACTTCCGTATAATGAACCTGTGTAGTACCTACGGGTACTTTTATAGAAGAATAAGCATAAGTCCGTTGTAAGCATAAGTCCGTCGTAGGCATAAGTCCGTGATAAGCATAATTACTTGTATAAGTCCATTATCTGAATGCATGAAGTGCGATACACATTGTTATATGCTTAGTATAGCTGGGTACACCCATGTTGTATATATGTTTACTAGGCGTGAGCTTAGCCGCGGGTTCAATGCGGGTGTAGTGCGGAGAAGGCGTCGAGAACCATTCTTAGAGCCCGACCTACAGTGGGGTTTCATCACTTTACGTAGGTTCCGCGCTCACGATCGGTAATTATGGTGTATAGTTTTGAATATGTAAATGGGACTTAGTGCGTATATCGACCTTTATAAACACCCTTTACGGTGGTAGTTTTATTTTGGACTTTTGTATATGATTTGGATATATTATAAGACTTGGATATACCCGATGTATAATTATTCGAGTAAGAGTCGGTGTATATAGGGTCTCGCGTCCGGACTCGGTTCGGATCAGATCGTTCGGGTCGGGGCGGGATCGGGAGCGTGGCAGTGGTCTCGAGCTAGGTTTAGGCGTTTTTACGGAAAGTGTTTAAGATTTACGATGCACTACATAGAATGTGTTGGCCTAATGCGGATGTCTTTGTTGCATTTATTTAATACAGAATGGATCCACCTCGAAGGTATTGATGAAGCATTTGAAAGCGTCAATCCTTTGGATCCATACGCTAGTTCGTCAAGTCAGCGATGAATGAAAATCGTAAGCTGAAGCATTGGTAAAGAATCTCTCGGGATATGGCGGGTCTGAATGGAGCTCACTTAGCCGAGCTCAGGTGATGCAATCTGAAAGCATGGAGTGGAAGGAATTCCATGGTACAAGTATGGAAGAATCGATAAAAGCCCAGAGTTTTGGCTTGAAAAACTTGAAAGGGTATTAGATGAAGCAGGAAATGTCGGTGGACCAAAGGTCACATGTGCGGTTTCATTGTTGCAAGAGTCACGGCTTATGATTGGTGGAAGTTGGTTTGAAAATCCACTAATCGGATCCGGGTTACATGGGACTGCCGTCAGGAGTTTTGTCTGATATGTCGTGATGATTACAAGGAGTCGAAATGGAAGAAATTCGCGGCTCTAAGACAAGGGAAAATGACGGTGGCCGAATGAGAAAGAAGGTCGTTAGCCTCGGTAAATATGCAGGAATCGTCATACGGAAAAATTCCAGTGTGGGCGCGGTTTAAGGGGCCTTCATGAATCTATCAAAAGGTACCTCCACGGCTGTTGCCGATTTACAATCTGTCGATTTTTATCGGTACAGTCTGTGGCTATAAAAATTGAAAATCTGAAATGAAAGTCGAAAAGAAAAAAGAAAAAGTTCTCAAAGGGTTCCTCTTCGGGGAAAAGACCTAGAGAGTCACAAGTTGATCCAGTACGAGGTCCAGCTACAAGGGGTAGGAGACAAGGACCTATCATGACACAAAGTTCCGGTCGAGGCATCTCGTGGACGAAAAAGCTTTGTATGCCCGGCATTGCCACAAGTATCATAGTGGTATTTGCGGGCGAGTAGCTGGAGGTTGTTTTGGTGTGGGAGTCTCTGGGGCACGTGATGACCAGTGTCGCGAGGATTTGGAAGTTCTAGAAATCCTCAAGGGAGAGTGGTAGAGGTCACGTCTGCCTCGCGGACTCGGAAGTAGGGGTAAAGGGCGAAGTGGCTCATGAGTGGGAGTGTGTTTTACGGGACGGTAAGTGGGTCCTCTTGCGGCCCCGGCACGAGGCTTATGCGGAGTGAGGCTCGAGAAGATCAGGACATACCCGGGGGTTGTGCGGGTACATTCCTCTCTTTGATATTGATTTATGCGCTTTAATTGATCCGGGTTCTATGCATTCATATATATGCATAGAAGCAAAATAGTGACAAAACTACGCGGTAAGTACATTTAGATTATGACACCTTGTTACAAGTCCTGCGGGGCACGATGTTAGAGTCAGCGGAGTGTGTATAAAATTATCCCTTAATGAACATAATAGGAATTCTCGGTTGATCTAATTGCTGCCTTTTCATGAGTTGATTTGATCTTGGGAATGGATTGGTTATCGAGCATCGGGCCATAGTTGGCTGTGATAGAAAAGTTTGCTTAAATGTCGACTGTCAGGCTAACCTCTGAATTATCCGATGCGAATCAGTCTTAGAAAATTGTATCGGCCTATGAAAGCTGACGTTTTCTGAAAAAGGTTGTGAAGCCTTTTGGCTTTGATTCTTGACTCAAGAAACAGTAAATTTAGAAAATATTCCTGTGATTAGGGAGTTTCACGTGTTTTCTGTGAAGAATTACCAGTACCACGAGCGAGAAGTAGATCTCTCTATTGAAGTTGTTGAGAGCGACTCTATTTCGAGGGCACCCCTTACCTTCTGTCCAAGCCCGAACTAAAGAGTTGAAAACTTCGACTACGAGCTATTGGATAAGAGGTTTGTTCGAGCCTAGCGTTCCGCGTGGGGTCTTGTGATTTTATTTGTTAAGAAGAAAGATGGCACTCTTCGGATGTGCATTGACTAAACAAATAAATAAAGCCTTGATTAAGAATAAGTACCCGTTGCGAGAATAGAAGATTTATTTGATCAATGAGGAGCAAGTGTCTTCTCGAAGATAGACTTATGATCGGGATGTATATCGACTCAGATTAGCCAAAGGGTTGATGTCAGAAACAACTTTGAGCAGATTATGGCCACTATGAGTTTTTGGTCATGCCATTTGGGTTGACTAATGCTCGGCTAACGTTTATATGGACTTGATGAATGGGGTTTTCCGCCCCTATTTGGATCGATTTGTTGTGGTATTTATTGATGACATCTTGGTGTATTCTAAAGATCTTGCGGGAACATAGACATAACGAGGATAGTGTTGCGAACTTTGAGAGAGAATCGTTTGTTTTGCCCGAATTAAGTAAATGTGATTTTTGGCTTAAGGGAGTGTCATTCCTAGGCCATATTGTATCTGCAGAAGGTATTAGAGTGGATCCAGTAAAAATCGAAGCAATTGTGAATTGGCAACCTCCTCGGAACATAACCGAGATAAGAAGTTTCTTGGGCTTAGCGGGGTTATTATCGGAGATTTGTCTGAGCTTTTCGGTTATAGCATCCTCACTTACAAGATTACTCGAGAGGAGTGAGGGTGTTGTTGGGATGATAAGTGCCAATCGATTTTAGTTAAAAGAAATCTTGGTTGACACCGATTGATTGACCCCTAACCGGGTAGGGATTACACAGTACAGAGCATTCAGCCGAGGATAAGGTTTGGGATGCGTATTGATGCGGGATGGGAAAGTGGTGGCTTATGCTTCGATGATTGGAGCGCGTAGGAAAAACTATCCCACCTTGTGATTTGGGTTATAATTGTAGTGTTCGCTTGAAAATTTGGAGACACTATTTATATGGAGAAAATGTAAATTTTCAAGAATCATAAGAGTCACGAAATATTTGCTAACTTCAGATTTGAACTTGACAACGTCGGTGGTTGGAACTATTGAAAGACTATGGTTGTATAATTGATTACCACCGGAAAGCAAATGTAATGTGATCTGCATGGGTAAGGAAATTTGAGATTTACACTCGACCTTGAAAATTTATGATTTGGAGATTTGATGGGGCCTTGTTGCAGCCGATTGGATAATCTGATTCGAATAATAAATATCGTGAATCACTCAGAAAATGATGACAATTCTGAGGTGGCTCGGTACAGTCGATGTGAAGCTGATTTTCCATAGATGGAAGTGGAGGTTTGTTATCTGAGAGCAGTTATGTGTGCCAAATGATATGGAATTGAAAAAAAATATTATGTAAACTACATCCTTGTTTTTTACCATGCATCCTGGAAGCTATTAAAATGTACCAGGGATGCTGAAAGCAGTCCCTAAATTGGCGAGGATGGATATTTAAGTATCTTGGCTGAAGTGTGGCCAAAATGTGTATTAGTAAAAGTGAACTTTTGATACCATGCGGTTGTTGGGATACCCTTCGATTCCCGATGGAAGTGGGATAACATAACTATAGTTCGTATCCGGTTTTCCCTCTTGAGAAACATGAGTACGTCCCGGGTAATAGTGGGCGGGGCCCGAAGTGCTCACTTTTCTGGAATTCGACCAGCTACTCCATGGATACGTTTAGCGGACCTTTATGTAGATAAATTGTTAGATTACATGGCATTCCGTGTCGATAGTATTATCTGACGCGATCTCGTTTGTCGAGTTTTGGAAAGAGTTCTGATTGACTTTAGTACGAGATTGAATTTTAGCACTTTGCTTTCCATCCTGTGGCGATGGACGGTCTGAAAGTGATCGGTGTTAGAAGACATGCTTCGGGTGTGTATTAGATTTTCCCGGAGTTGGGATAAATGCGTTCCACTCCTTAGATTTGCCTATAACATGATTATCAATCCGGTATTGGTATGGCCGTGTGATCGTATGGAAGGCGATGTAGAACTCCTCGTGTGGATAGAGATGAATGAAGCATAAGATTATCGGTCTGAATTGAATTTAAAGACACGGAAAGATTCGAGATTATTCGACGAGAGATTAGAGCACTGTGATAGGCAGGTCTTAGCTAATTTGAAGAGAGAAAAGACATAGAGTATGAAGTAGGAGATAAAGTGTTTTTAAAAGTATCTCCGTAGAAAAGAATGCTGGATTTTCAGAGGAAAGGAAAATGGGTCCACGATTCATTGGCGCATGAGTCTTAGAAAGAGTGGACGATATATTCAGTTTGGCACTCCCTGCGGAGTTAGCCAAATTACATGATGTATTCCGTATTACATCGCACGTGGTCTCGTTAGAGCCATTGCACATATTGATTCAGAGATATACAAGTACAAAAGATTTCACCCAGCCGATGAAGCTGAAAGAAATATTCCTAGATAGTGAAAATAAGGCGATTCTGAAACAAGCAAGTTCATTTTGGTAAAAGTGCTTTGTGACATCACGGTATGGAAGAGCGACATGGGACGAATCAAAACTGATAAGTCTGATACCCTCGGCTCTTGATTCTGGAGTAATTTCGAGGACGAAATTTGTTTTAAGGGGGAGTGTAACTTGAAACACACCACAGTTGTTTTCCAACATGTTTAGGGTATTTGTAGACATAAATTAAAATTTTTAAGTAAGTGCTTGAAATATAGAAACTTAAAACTAGAGTTGTACATATAAAGGCAAAAGCATGTAATTTGTCCAAAAGAGGGACATCAAAGACATGGGTTATATAATTGAGGCCAAAGTATAAATAATGAAATTGTAATGTAATTAAGGAAAGTTAATGGCTAGAATGCTAAATAATTTAAAAGCCCTTATTATACAAAAAGGGTGTAGGGCCAAAATGCATTTTTTGTCTCAAATAACTCACAGGGGAGGAGGAGGAGAAAGGAAGGAGAAGAAGGGAAAGAAGAAGAAGAAGAGAGGAAGGAGAACCCAAATCCAAGGTATGGATAACCATTTAGTATGGAAACTATGGATTTTATGTTTTTTTGGTATAAGAATTACTTGAGTATGTATTGCTGGGTTTCATTGAACATTAATTGATTCCATCTCCCGGGGTTTTGCTAGACAGGCATTATAACTCTAGATTTAAGGGAAGTTTAAGGTTGAAGAAGCCCTAGTTCATAATGAGTAGATATGGAATCCTCCAAAATTCCAAGTTTGTAAATTGGGTGAAAATTGGTATGGATACCTGTTGCATGGAGTCAGATTGTTTGTGGATTTGGAGGGGATTACTGTTGGTTTTGAGACATGATGAAGGATGCATTAGAGTGATCTAAGATGATAAGGCAATGAAAATGAGAAACCACCCAATCTGGGCACTTTTTTTGAGATTCACTTCCAAAGAGGGATTGAAGTCCCACTCTAAGAGAACATCGTTACCGGGTTTATTTTGGCTGGAAACCACCTAAGAGATCACACTGCTCCCGCTTGACCAGTTTTCGTATTTTGGCCATAACTTGCTCATTTCTTCTCCGGACAGACTGCTGGCTGGCAGATTTCCCATGAGAAACCAAATATTTTTATAGGTATCTCCAAATTGATTCTGTATAGCTCAAAATTCATCATTGAGCGGCCATGTGCAGCCCATTTCGCATCGCTGATCATAGAGTAGTCCGAGTTGTTTCTGACGTATCCTTGAGTTTCTATGTCTTAATGGGTGACCAGCTGGAATAGAACTTAGCACCTAACTTAAAATAAGTATTATCCAGTGCCAAATATCGGTGACAAGGCACTGGAAAATAAATATTGCAATCTGTACCTTGGTAAAATTCCAAGAATCGACTAGTTGGCATGAAATGCTATAACTTTAGTTTGAATGGATCCATTGGATTATCCCAATTCCTGGATAAAGTAGATTCAGAGAAGAATAAGAATGCATGATTAAGGTGTGATTATATAATGATCATACCTTACCCGTGATATGAAAATACGACCGTCATGAACACATAATGTGGCTAAGAATGCCATATATTCTAAAACAAGAATTACTCAACTCATATAATTATAAAATACTGAGATCAGCTTATTAATTGACATAGCACTTCATTCGATTAGTACTCTATGATCTCGTTATTGCTCCCAAGACTCGGGACAGTACTTATTCTCGTTAGTGCTCCCAAGACTCCCGATTAGGCACTTCCTAAGATCTCTGGTCTCGTTATGCTACTGACTCCCGTCTCCGAATTGTGCTATGGCACTCCGGCTCAGATTCGAAACTCGCTCCGCATCGTATAACATCTTTGACATTATTATGATGTGTCTTACATCGCTTATTGAAGACCGGGTCCGTATCCGTAGTCTTGGTGGCGATAATAATAAGGAAGAATAAATAAGAGGAAATTGCGGTGTATCGCTCGACCAGAATACGTGACGGTACTCTTCCAATAAGAGTAAGTTCACTTCCTACGGAGAGACCCGAATAAACACAGTGTCCTCGTAATATAATATACGCCCGGGCATTTACCGTGGCATTCTCCGTGATCATGAACTCCGTGTAGTACCTACGTACTTTTATAAGAATAAGCATAAGTCCGTCAGCATAAGTCCGGTCAGAGGCATAAGTCCGTGATAAAGCAATTACCAGATAAGTCCATTATCCGAACGCATGAAATTCGATACCGTTATCGTTATATGCTTATTATAACCGGGTACACACATGTCAGATATGTTTCCCACTAAGCTTCTTAAAGCTTAGCACTGCTTTTTAATCCGTAGGTACGGGTGGAGAAGACGTCCGAGAACTTCCGCATTCTTCAAGGCCAACACACGAAAGTAGGGGTTCATCACTCGGTAGGTCCCGCGACTCGACCGCAATTGTAATCAGATAGTTTTCAATGTGTAAACGGGACTCAATCGTATATTCGATGACTATAAACACCACTACAAGCAGTTTTATTTGACTTTGTATATGATTCGATATATTATAAGACTCGATATACCAATGTATAATTATCTCGTGCAAAGAGTCCCAAGATATATATAGGTCTCGCATTCCGACTTGCTCGATCCGTCATTCCTGTCGGCCTGGGAACTGACGTGACAGGAAGGTTCTCCAACACATTCGCCTCGAAGGGTAGTCCCATCATTTTTACCGAAACTCGGTAGTGTATTTTTGAAAACAACAAGTTTTGTTTTGAAAAGTGATATTTTTATCATACATGGCTTAAAGTAAGTGCGTATGGAGTCTTGTGACTCCTGGACATGGGTTGGCCATTTAGATATTCAAGTAGGATCACGAATTTTCAATGTAAAGCATGTGATCATCAGATAAGACTAGCGAGTAACCCATTGTAGGATTTTACCATCAAGGAGCAGCTCACTCCTTTGCCGAGGGAATATATTATTTTCCGTGTACAGGAGTATACGAGACGTCATCTTAGAGGCCGATTTTGAAGAAAGTCGCTTGTGGCTTTTATGGTTTTATGATGTGGTGACATGTATTAATTTATAATTTAATATATGCTGTATAAGAGTGAATTATTAACTCCGAGCTATGGTAGATAGTTAGTGTATATTGATGAGTATTGTCAGATGTGGGCCCTAAGTGGCCGTTTACTCATGTATATGTCTTCCTCGATGTTGATGTCGACGGTCTGCAGAGCTCCCGCACAAAGGAAATCACTGCTCGATTTTCGTAAATAGTATCGAGTTACCTGACATTCACTAGTATTCCGTGGCCATAATGTTGTCAACTGACCCCGAGCGGCCACACAACCAGAGACGTAGCCGAGGTAAAAGATTACCTTGGGGAGCTCTGGTGTGTCTATAGAGTAGTCCCGATACCACTTCATAAAGATGGTATCGAGCCAGTATACAAATACCTAGGGCTTGGGGGAATTTGGGCTAAGGCCATAGTCTTTAAGGTGTAAGAACATCACCACTTATTGTGGCTCGATGTTAGGGTTAGGTATGTGATTACCTAGACAATCACGGGACAAGGTTAGAACACTGCATGCATGTGTTTTATGTGTGATTATGTGATTGTTTGATGAATTGTTGTGTGAATGGTGTGCATAACATGGATTGTTATGTGTCAGGATTGTTCGTGTGCTGAAGATTAGTAATACAGTGTGCTGGAAAATTTTTCGAGTTTTACAGGTTAAACTGAAAAAAGAAAATAAAATGAAATAAATTTTAATAAATTTATTTGGTTTATTGTATAATAAAATAAAATTTTAATAAATTTTAAGGTTGAACACTAAGGTTAGTGTTATAACAGGAGGTTATGAGGTTTTGGACAAAATGGTCCTTAATAAAAATGAAAAAAAAAAAAATATATATATATATATATGATGAGGATTAAATATTTTTCTAAAAGTTTACAAAGATGTGTTAAAGAAAATGAATAAAATAAATTCTTATAAATTTATTTAGGGTGTACTGGAGAATGAAAAAAAAAATATGGATGAATATATTTTTTTTTTTGGGTGTTTCTAGTAGTAGAAAAGAAAAAAAAAATTTATGTGTGAAAAACGAAAAAAAAATGGTGCAGTAATCGATGTTATCGCTTAATCGTAATACAATACAATGGGAGATTGTATCGTGACACAGCTGCAATGGGTGTGCAGTGGCTGGAAAACTGTATTGCAACTTAGGGTTTGATTGACCGGGAGGTTGCTGTACACAGTGGAGGTGTATCAGAATGAGGGGCGTGCGCTTTAGTTCAGAAGGTCACGATACATTTGGTTGTATCGTGACAAAAAAGGCTTGAGTGGCTGAGGGAATTGTATTGCAACACTAGGTTGCTGGGGTTCAGGTGTATTGCAACATAGGGCGTGCAGTTTGGAAGAGAGCATGTCACGATGCACCGATCAGACGCACAGCGCGAGAGTTTGGCCGAGTGTCGTCGCTATACAACCGAATCGTGGACGCGGACTCCGAGGTCGTCAGGAGTGGGCTGCGATACAACAGCTGTATCGTGACGTATGGAGAGGCCCGCTAGTCAGTGTCTTGCGATACGCAGCGCCGCGGCGCGCCGCGACACGGCCGTCGCAGTTAATGGTGACATCACGGGGCGTGTCTCACTAATACGCCAAGCAGACGCTATGTGCGCTACTCTCTCGGGCGCGCCGTGCGGTAGCCCGGGCCATGGGTGTGCTCTAATGCACTTGACTCCGCTTTTGACTCATAACACCGTTCGAGTCATCGTTGGGATTCATCGCTCATGAACACTGGCTCACAATATTTTTTCTCGAAAAAAATGAAATAAAAATTTTGAAAAATAAAATAAAATAAAATAAAATTAGACAAAATTTTTTAAAAATGAAATTTTCAAAAATAAAAATTTTGATGTTGATTATAATCGATATGTTGAATTAGTTACCATCATTTAGAATGCAGGACTTAGCATGTAATATATTTTCAGATATGAATAAAGGTTCCTGGTCAGGTTGTTTTGTAGATGCCGCATCGATTTAACTTACCATCTAACCGTGGTGTATGACTATTTGAGGGCTTAGAACGAAGAGGGCGTCCACGGGTACCGGGTCGACACACCACCCCGCTACTGACTA
Source organism: Tetrastigma voinierianum (assembly GCA_016808115.1). Lineage (NCBI taxonomy): Eukaryota > Viridiplantae > Streptophyta > Magnoliopsida > Vitales > Vitaceae > Tetrastigma > Tetrastigma voinierianum. Next base: position 105,034 of record JAEQBH010007075.1, read on the forward strand.
GCGTGCTTTGCCGAGGCGTGAGGTATCATAAGAATGCTATAAAGACAAAAATGTGTAGTAGTCGTGGAAGTCCAAGTAACTCAGAGGTTTAGGCACATCATCCTCCGACATTCACAGGGGGAGAGAGATCCATGGTGGCAAACCATCGTTTATGCAGATTGAGAAGGTGTTGGGAGGCTATGGATATTACCCGGGGTTACCAGATCGTGACTAGTCAAGGCTCCAACCAGAGGGTGAGCCCTCAAGTGGTGGAACCGATAAAGACCTTTGTCCCGTAGGCACGACACGGGAAGAGTCCTGGTGAGCCCTTCATGGGTAAGTGATTTTCTGGGATAATTCACGAGACATGCGAAGGCTCAAAAGTTTTAGAGTCGGCGGTGGGACGTATGAATGTGATGGAGTACGTACAGAATCACTTGTTAGCCCGCTTTTTTGATCGATTACGTGACCACGTACACGCCGCCAGATTCCGAAGAATGGCTAAAGTCATTCATCTCTGGGCAGATTGTAAGATTCGCCACGGATACGGACTCCATGGTCAGACAGTTCCCGACCATGTAGAGAGAGATCGAGGATGCTCCCACGCACTAGTATCGAGTGTTATGAGCAAGAGGAAGGAGAGTATGTCTTTCTGGCTCGGGAAGAAGCCTGTGGCTTCTGGGCCTGTGAGGGTTCCAGCCACCACCATCCGGGCCGTGACGTATCGTTACGTAACGTCGGCGATGGTGTGCTACCACTGCCACAGCCCGACCCATGAGACTCGGATTGCCCCTGCAGACAAGATCTCAAGATTCGGGGACAAAGACAACCCCGCTAACCATAAGACAAGAGAGGTGCAAGCATTCCACCACACCCTAGCCATGGTCGAGAAACTAGTTTCGTCATGGTGTTATATCAGCATTCCACAGCACATATGGACCCGAGGGGCCGTGAGTGTGGGTCGAGGTCGTACGCAGCCCGGCAGCCGTGATGTCGAGTGACCTTCTCAGGCGTGCCTACACCATCATGCCGCAGGCCGAGCATTACGCGCATCAGCCTACATACAGCAGGTACGCTTACACCGCAATTATCTTTTTATCATGTTCACCATCAAGGTATCTTGTAGATAGCCTTGAGCTGAGGTTGAGGCCTTTAGGAGAGGATAAAATTTTCCCGTGATGTGGTGAGAGTCAGGGTCGATGTGTCGAGATCGTGAGTCGTGATCTCGTTGATTCTCGCTCACGGTGGACCATAAGGCGCAGGACATATTGGTCGCTGATGTCATTCTTGAAATGGATGAGTCGGGACAAATGATCTGTTGTCAGAATATAATCCATTTGGCCACTACACCAGCAACTGCCCTTGAAACAAGAGGTTGCATGACCATCTGGATGATAAATGTGAATAAACTCCTTTTAGAGGAGAATGAGAACCCTCAGAAACTTAATTTTCTGTATGCAAAATCCAATTTATAAAAAACCCAAATTTTCTGTGATCTCTATTGATAAACCTGACTCTCTCACCCAAGAATCAACAAATAAATCTTAAATTTATAATGTTTGAATTTCACTAATCTGACAATAATCTAATGTTTCATATGAGTACTCAAATATATAAAAAAGACATGGATGACAAACACTGATAATATGTAATCGTGATACATACAAACAAATGGAGTAGATAGATATGGAAACTGACTACTCAGATATCGCCAAGGTCAAAACTGAGAAGTGGACACACCTGAAACATAGAATTGGTTGTTATATAAGATATCAAAATAGTTTGAGAGGTCAGCCCCTCCATATATAAAAGAACAAAAGAAACATGATAAAGATATATGTATGAGCTGTAGCTTTGATTTTCGTGAGGTATTGAAAGACTTCTAAGATCCGTGAAACCCAATCGCCAATTTTCGTGATGAATGGAAGTTGCTGAAAAGAGATCACAGTAACGCAAGAGTTTACAAACTGAGTATGGGTTTTATCCCGGCTTGTTACACTTTATTAAGGCTAAGATGATCTGAAGGGTTTGAAGTCTTGAACGTCGCTTTAATCAACTCCAAAAAATTGAACTGAATGCAGAAAATTTCAGCGGAGCTCATCGGGATTGAATTCATTATTCGTTTTAATCGCAGCATGAAAGTGAATGTAATAAATCTCATTGCAAAAGATACCAATGACTATAACGGGGTCTCACAGCGGAACCATGCGATTAGATTTGGCCGGAATTAAAGAACTGAGGGGTTTGCTCGCTCACTGGTCAGATTCAGTAAATATTTTTGCAAATAACGCTACGGCAATCAACCAACGAATGATATTTGTTGAATTAGCTTCGCGCGGTTAATTTTTCGTGTAATGACTTGCAGAAATAGTAATATGTTGAAGTACAAAGTAATATGGCGCGCGTCTTAGTATACAGCGTGCGGTATAAACAACAAACAATAATTACTTCACATGTCCAAACCTGAAACTAGTGTAAAAGAATGAATGAATTTTCCAAAAACGAAATGGTCAGAAATGGAACAAATGATGATTTTCCAGAATGTAATGGGACATCCAAGAGTTGTCACCTGATATTCACATAATGTTTGAAGGTCTCTCAACACACGCCAGGCAGTCCATCAATGCACTGAACTCTATGAAAGGTATTTAAAACAAACAAGTTTTTATTTAGTAAGGATATGTCTTCTATAGTTAGCAATGAAAGTGATGGAGCTTTAGTGATAACTGTGACATGGTTTATCAGCTATCATCAAGCAGAATCAATTGTTTGAATGTGTGTTTACATAGATCATCAGATACACTTTGAAAAGAGGAACACTAAGGATCCACCACAAGATAAACTCAGTCAGGAACATATTGGTCAAAAATATGGTTTAATGAGAGTAACGTCACCTGAGTTTAGCCTCAATAAGTCTGGCCATACTGAAGGCTTTGGCGTGATGCACACATGCACAACAGATAGTTAGTGTATGATGCTAGATGAGTATTGTCAGAGCTGGGCCCCAAGTCGCCATTTTTACTCATGTATATGTCTTCCGATGTTGATGTTTCGACAGTGGTTCCCGGCAGCCCCGACAAAAAAAGGAGACTCGCCCAATTTTCGCGGAATAATGCCCGTGGGTTACCCGACATTCACGAGTATTCCGCTGCAGCGATGTTGCATAACTGAGTCCCTGTTTGGGGCATTGGCATTGATATCATAACTTTTCATTCATGTGGGGGATTGGCTGGGACTTTGAATCCACAAAACCCATAATTGGACGTAGAGAAAGTGTGCTCCACATTGAATAGAAACAAGACGGGAGATTTTGGGGGTTTAAATGTATTTGAGCCTCAAATGGGCTCAGTCTCAGCGGGCACCCCCACTTTCAGGAAGGAGAGACCTACACTGCTAGGCTCAAGCCCCACGCACGCGCCGGGCCACCTCACGGCCGCCTGCTCGGCCCGGTCCACCCTCTATCGGGTTTCTATTTTTCGAATCGCACATGTTGTTGGGATCATATTTTTTCGAACAAACATGTTCGCTCGTGGAGACACTTCGCACACATAAGAGGCTCCCCGCTGCCAAATTTTTTTAACGAAATTCTCACTTCACTTCACTCATCATCACTATCATTCAGCATTATTGTTCTCGCAAACACCGAAGCCTCGTTTGAGTCTCCTACCACGCATCGTCGAGGAACGAGGTCCTGCTCTCTATCCTGCAGGCACGCATCGGCCCACTATCCCTGGCACCTGAGGGTCACTGTCTTAATATCACCCGCCATATTCGTCGGCTCGATCTCTGCCAAAGTTTGTTTCCTTGACATTTTAGTTTATGTTTCTAGTATAAACAACATCACCGACTGGCCACATACGATGTCTTGCTCATTCTTTCTACATCTTATTTTAAAAGTAATTTTTCGACAAAATGATCTCTCCCCACATGTTATATGAGGAACTAACTTATTAACATTACATTCATCATTTATTTCAAGGTACGATTTTTCCTTTCAACCACACCATTTGACTTAGGTAAATACGATGAAGTGACTTCATGTCTAATTCCATGTTGTGCATAATAATCACCAACAGGTGTTACATACTCACCACCATGATCACTCCTTATCAACTTAATTTTCCTTAATTGCCGATTTTCAACTTCGCTTTATATAGTAAGAATTGTCTTCTAAAGTCAGTTTGCTCTTAAGCAAATACATTATATCACTGAAAGATGGTCGACAAAAATAATAAAATACTTATTGCCAATTCCTCGTCGGCAAACTTTAAATCACAAATATCATTTATAGATCATACATTCAGTTGCTTAGTGGCTACTCTGACCGCTTCAAAAGATAATCTGTCATTTTTCGGTCAAAACAAGTTCTCACACTTATGTCCCCATATCAATCAATGGGAATATGATTTGGGTTAATTAGTCTCTTTAGAGAACCATACTAACATGCTCCTAGCTTCACCATGCCATAAATTGAAGACTACACATAAACAAAAGAAGCATTTGTTTTATTTATAATTTTCTGCATAGCTATTACATTTAATTTGAAAAGCCCATCGATACATATCCTTCCCACAAATATCCTCGATTCTTGACACGACAACCTTGCACTCTTTGAACACCATATCTCGAATCCATGCTTGTTCAACGCTGAACCATAAATGATTCTACTTATTGTGCACATAAAACACATCAAGTTTAGTGTCGTTTTTTCCATATGTCATCTTCAAGATCACCTTCCTCGACCTGATCCCTGGATTGTGAGAATTACTCATGAATAACTTCTCCCACTATCAACCCGCTCGGCTAGGAAAGTGAACATATTCCTGGTCTAAGCAAACACGCGAACGCAGACCAATATCGATCCACCATTCTCTGGTTAGACTCCAACCGATTCACTTCAAAGACACGCGAATGGTAGAGGTTCAAGTCATCAACCTCGGGTGGTGATTTCTTTCCTCGACATATGCCCTTTGTTCTTATTCTTCTTTTCACAGCTTCACAATCCGACGGCTGGTGGATCCATTCGCGCCACTGAAGTATTTTCCTTGGAATTTCTACTTCTTGATATTCGTCCTAAATTAAACCCTTTGTTGTCTCTTTTAATTTGAAAGCTTTGACCATGCTCCACTACATTAGCCTTTATTTCGGGATCGAGATGAAAACCCTCTTTCTCAAAACGCTATCGCTCTTCTCTTCTTCAATTCACAAGTCAACAATTAGTTCATCGACTTTCATCTCCTCGCTTGCGTTCGGTGTGTTCAAGTCCTTCCATGTAGGTGTAGCTTCAAATGGATGCTAGCAAATGATGAAAAGATTCACGCCAAGAATCATCTATCGTAATGAATTTCACGCGAGATCGCCGGGATTCTCGAAAGAACTCGACTACCATAGTTTTTGAGGCCACATCCTCAATTTTATATTTCACCCGTAGACTCTGCTAGTTCCTTAGCCGCATTTCTTTGCGTTATGCGTCAAAGGTAAACTTATCTGGCTAAACTGCTCACCACACATAATTCTAACACAAATAATCATAACTTTTCCACACGTCAAACGCCATGAGAGAATCTCTATCATTTTTATTTGCTTTCTGGTGATCCTAGTCAAGAACTTTAAAAGTTATGGATAACAAATAGAACATCATCTTTGTCACACCTCTTTAAAATTAAACCACTGACTCTTTCCCAATCTCTCTCATGGTTCACCGGCACTACGCCTGGGTAGAACCTGCTCTAATAGTCACAAATCAGGTAGGTACTCAAGCCGCACAGTCATAAAGGCTCCGGTAGTGTTCGCCTTAATAGCCATAGCTAGGCAGGCACTGCGTCATGTTACACAAGGCTCCACACGCTCATGCATTTTTGTCTTAAAAACAAGAAAACTATTAATTCTCATTGCTTTAAAAATTGCAACAAATAATAATTTAAGCAAGGAGGGATATGGCGCAGAGAGGACGCAGCGGCGATATGGCGCGCTTCCATGACGCGCGATCGCGCCGCATCATCACCACGCCAAAGCTCACGCGTCAGGTCAAAGACACTTAACGCGTGCTACCGTTAAGGCTCGTGACGCTCAACCCAACCTATCAGGCACAAGGCACTCGCCACCATCCCACACGCTAGCAACCCAAATTCACGCTTCCGGCGCACAAGCCCAAACATAACTTAATCTACCCACGTGACCTCACCCACGACCCGCTTTCTTCAACCTTCAATCTGCCGAACCGATCCGCTTTCTGCTTTCGAGTCGATAATCAAATAAAATCAGAACAATCTAATTACCGACTTGTAAAGTGACCAGACAATTTCTTCGTCCCGACATGGGCTAGAGATCCAATGAATCAAAATGTTTAATTTAGGTAAAAATTTTGTAACTAAGTCTTTGAAAATCTGGGCCTAAAAATCTCTACATTTTAGTTTGAAAATCCAATTCTTTGCAAAATAATTGCTCAAACACTCCAATAGATTTTGATAAATGTAATAAGCAACTGTCATCAAATCAAATTCATGTTGAATAAAGAAATGTCTGCTTAAATTTTTTCTTTTTCGCTTTTCTAAAACTATATACCTTCTCGCAGTAAAGGTCATTTTTTTCCTTCTCAGATACTTGCTCAACTCATGAGTTCGTCTTAAGATTGTTAGAAACTAGTAGCGTAATTCAAATGCACAAATATAACAAATAACAAATGAATAAAATTATTAATATAATAATAAACTTGTTGCTAAAAAAATACAGTATATTTAGATTGAGGCTTATGTTCCTGTAACACCCCAAATTATGCCCTAGTCATTTTAATGCTAAAAGTGAAAAAGGATAAAACCATGATTAATACAAAAGCTAAGGTTAAATTGGTAATTTGCCAATTAAGGACCTAAGTGTCATAAGATGAAAATATTGTATGTTAAAGTAGGAATTTGAATAAGTTAATTTGCAACATTAGAGAGTTGAAAGACCAAACAAAGAAAACATCGACTTTTGACCAGCGATAAGACCAAACACGGTTCTACAAAAATACCTCATTTTTGGCTTGGGGTTAGGGGCAAATTCGGTGACGAAGAGAAGAAGGAGAAAGAGATAATAGAAAAAGAGAAGAAGAAGAAGGAAGAAGGAAGAAGAGAAGAAGAAGAAAAATCAAGGTATGACAGACTACTTATCAGAGCATGGATTATATGTATAAAATTTTATGTATTTAAAATATGTGTTTGAACTTTGGTATAGAATTGTTTGGAGAAGCCTTTAAGGTATGGATATTGATGGAATTGTGTTTGGTTTGGTTGTGGTCCTCAATTGAGGAAAAATTTGTATAGAGAAAATGTTGGGTTTTAGGGGAGATGTTGTCCGTTTTTTTTTAAAACCCATGTTTTATTTTGGCCATAACTCATCCAAATTAAGTGATTTAAAATCATGGGTAAACTATACTCATAGGAGAACAAATCTCCTTGAAATAGGTGTATGCAAATTTGGACCCCATTGCATCAGAAATTCGTCAAAGGGGAGCTAGGTTCCATGACATAGCTGATTCTGTTTGGTTCTGTTCTGACATAGAATAGTCCTGGTTGTTTAGGTCATAAGTTGAGTTTCACTTATCTAAATTGAGTGATTCAAAACTATGGGCAAACTAGACTTTTAGGAGAACAAATCTCCTTGAAATAGGTGTGTGCAAATTTGGATCCCATTGCATCCAGAAATTCGTCAAAGGGGAGCTAGGTTGCATGACCTAGCTGATTTTGTTTTGGTTATGTTTTGACATTAGAGTAGTCCTGGTTGTATAGGCCATAAGTTGAGTTTCACTCATCCAAATTGAGTGATTCAAAATTCTGGATAAACTAAACTTCTAGGAGAACAAATCTCCTTGAAATAGGTGTCTTCAAATTTGGACCCTATTTGACCTATAAATTTTTTCTAAAAAGGAGCTTTGTTCAGAAGAATTTGATAGTATACTTCAAATACATGAAATGCAAAGATAAGAGTAACGATCATAAATATCGCATATGACCTGGGACAATAGCTATTCTGGGATACGAGATACAGACCGAAAAACAAATAAAACGGGTTGTCTACTTAGAACTTGGTAAAGGGATAGATGGACATGCCTATTAGGAATAAAAGTTTGCAACATACTGATCAGTTGGCCCCGTTTGGGTCATTCTCGTATTCACTTATAAGGTATATGCAGACATGAATCATAAAAACAAATGACAAGAATATGCAAACAAATACTTAATACATAAATGATATGATATGAGAAGTATAACACTGCTATGTAATGATAAGTATACTGTGACAAAAACAATAAGCAAAATGTAAAATGATATGAAATGTATATGAACAATTATAAGAAATGAAACATGATATGATAAGTAAGTATGATATATGTATAAGCATGTGTAAATGATATGTATTAAATATGTATATGCATGTGTCTAATGTGTGATGGTCGTCCACGAGTATTATTTCCACTCAAGCTATGCCTTTAATCCAAGTGCTTTATCCTGTAGGTACATAATAAGTACAAACCAGGCCCTGACATCTCCAGATCGCTACAAACCGGGCCAACACAATACTAAAGGCCTATCAAGACCTTTTATGGTCTATTTTATATGTATTTGTTTTTTTTTAAACAATGTAAAGTTTGTATATGTTGAAACACTCCCATTATGGAGTTTTAATATATTTTGTAATCAAGCATAAAATATTTCAAGTTAAATGTTTAACAATATATGAACGAATAGTTTATAGTAAAAAAATGTTATATGAATGTTACAAGCTTAAGTAGTAATCGAAAGACATAGCTCCATAGTGTCTTTAAGCATTTAATTTGCTCCACACACTGCTTGTTTCAATTACAACGCGCTCGTCCCTATGATACAACAAATCAACAAAAATTTCGGATAAGATACCTTAAAAATTCCTCCAACGAACCTTAGAAACACTTTTACTCTATCACCCACACTAACAAGTTTCTTTGTAATATTATATATAAAATACAACTGAAAAAACTTATTTCACAAATGAAAACACAAGGTTATATATAGGCCCCGATAACAAATGTTACAAAACAAAAATTAAAAACCATTTAATAGTAATTTAAAGGCCATTTAAAATGTAAAAACCAAAACTGAAAATTAAATATATAATTCATTAACAATTATTACAAATTGATTTAAAAACTATTACAAAACATTTTAAAAATCCAACAAATTCTCCATTTTTCTCAATAAAATCTAGGCATTATAGGAGGATTTCTTAGATCCTGATAAGGGATGGTGGATTTTGGGTGTCAAAAATCCAAATATATAGGTATTATTACATCGACAAATAAGAGTGGTAACCGGAGAGGTGGGTTGAAGGTGAGATGGCCGAATAAAATTGAAATTCAAAAAAAAAAAAAATTGAATAATTAGATAATGATGTATGAATGAGAGAGAGGTGAAGATTAAATTGATTTTTTTTTTTAAATAAATTTTTTATGATCAATTAGATAGTGACATATCACATTTTTAATCTGATAAATCAATATGACGGATCAATAGAACACGAGATCTCTAATTTTGAGATTATTCTTAGTTAATTAATAGGTATGACTAATTAAAAAAGATCGGTCTATTCATGTTAATTACTCAAAAAAAAAAATCCTATATGTGGTTTATTATCAAAAATTTTAAGATTGTTTATAATTGTGAAACATGTTTTTCGTTATTTTCTGTTTTGATTAATAGAAAGCTGTACTAAAAAACACTTATCAACACGGTCCTACTTATTTGGTATTGCACTCAATAGCAGTTTTCTTCATTTATCTAAAACAAAGAAATCTAGAAATGTATTTAATAAGTAAAAATTGATAAGTGATTTTTATACTCATTTTATTTATATTCTATACTTGATATTTTGTAGTTTTCAAGGTTTTTATGAGTGTTTTCATGTATTTTGTTTTGATTTTGTTAACTATAGTAATCTTGGAGAGCAATGGTTAAAAGTGGAGAAAAAAATAGACCATTAATGTAATACCACATAATTATCATATAATATAAATATTTATGAGATTATATGTGGTTTTATGATTTCTTATGCTTAACGAGTTCCATAGATTCATAATTATCACATATATGTTGTTAGCTTATCTACTGCAATATGTTATTGATACTTGAGAAAAATTAATAATTTATATTTGAAAAATTCAATGTCAACATAAGGAATAAACGTTGACACTAAACGAGGTGTTTCGTATTTGATTGATCTTGGTGAAATCATTATCATAGAGCTTTCAGATTGATTTTCATTTATTTTATAATATGGGAAGGTCGATTATTTGGCAACTAGTGTTTTCACTTAGTTTAATCAAATTTATTCAATTTTTCATTTCATTTATTCAACTAGAACCAAGTTAGATTAATTTGGTACTTGATAAACACAATTTTTATGAGATGATACTCATACTCATTACTCTATTAAGTAATTTAAGTAAAAAGTATAAGATAGCAAGACGCAAACTTTATTTATAGTGATTTGACAATTTCTTAACTAGATTTACTTCTCGATCCTCAAACTCCAATTCAAGTGAAAATTTTCAAGTATCTTAAAGTATCAAATCGAGTTTCTCTTTTATTTATATTCGAATTATGGATCAAATGCACTAAAGGATTGAATTTGAGAGCTTATTGATTTGAGAGAAAAATTGGTAGTTGAAAGTTTTAAAATGAGTATTCTCATGCTCTTAAATGAAGAATTTACATTCAATTTTTTGGCTCAACCATTTATAAATCAATCTCTTGTTACTTCGTATTTAAATAAATCTTAGTAATTACAACAATATTAATTCAAATGCTGCTCTGCAAATTTCTTGATTAAATTTGTATTTATACTCTTTCAAAATAATCAGATTCCCACAGAAGGCTGGGTCGCCCCACAGATCCGCTGGCCACCGTAAAGTTCCCCTGCGGGATGGGTAGGTGGTCCCACATGGCCCTCTGGGTTGCTAATCCCAATTACTTAGGAATTTAGAATGTCAAATTTTATCAAAATTTCAGAGTAAGATTTCATTAAATACTGGGCTTCATCTAGGATTGATGAACACCTTCATTAAATACAAAGAAAACACTCCAACAATTTGAAAACAAATTGTTTGTTTCCATAGAAGATCGGGGAAATGTGATATCAAAAAATCGGGAAATGCCTAAAAACAAAACATCAAATAACTATACAAATAGGAACTTTTGAATTCAAAAAGATTATAGAATAAAATTTAAACACTCATTCATCAGATCTCGAGATTAAACTATCGAACTTCTAGATCCCAGGATCTAGAACAACTTCAAAAAGAAAATTCAAAATTCTACATATAGGAGCTTGGTCTGTAGCAAACAAGCCTTTAACCAAAGTTAGGTTAGACAAACCCACAGATATGTCTCTGATGCAAGACATAACCAATTCCAAGACTCTCTTCTAGGGTTAATGCAAGCAAATACATCACTCCTGGGACTTAACATCTCAAATTGTGTTCCAACAGATAACATATTTTTATAATAAACGAAGGTATATTTATTCGAATAAAATAAAGATAAACACAAAAGTAGGAATATGCATAAGTTAAATTCACAAATAATAAAGAAGATTTGAGGCTATTGTAAAATATTATAAATTGATTCGCAATGTTATAAGAAATGTGGCGACCAAAGAAAATAAAAGTTTTTATAAGATCAATACGATAAAGCACTGTTAAATATCTTATTTTTTGGTCTCTGAGAAAAGGAGAGCAACACGACAAGAGAGAAGAGAGAAGAAAGGAAGAAGAAGAAGAAGATCACAGGTATGGAATTTGAGTATTGGTATGGAATTTGAGTATAGTTTCTCAGAGTGGAAACTATGGGAGGCCGGTAGTCTGGGGCTTTTTGACTATAAAGTTTAGATACATGGTTAAGAACCTCTATCTTAAGTGTATGGTTTGAGTTTGGGAACTCCTAAACTCATTCTGTGAGTATTGGAGTTAAGCAAAGAGCTTTAAGGCTCTCGAATATGTGTTTGAGAAGGGTCTAGTTGTAGTTGAACCCAAAAAATTCCCTATTGTCGATCATATGCAGAATGAATCTTAGAACGGGTTCGGGGTCGAAATATGCGGAATTCAGAAGCGAGTCCTTTAGTAATTGTGCAACCACATCAATGAACTTGATGTTAGGCTTTTGAATTTCGATTTGGACCTTCACCAAGGCCCTTACTCAAGGCTACCATTTCAGACTGGTCGGGTCGCCTCGCTGGGTCAGTCAACTGCCAAGATTGGATCACAAGATAACCCAACTCGAAGGTCATATCCCTTCGCTTGAACTCCGATTTGCGTTCCTGACCTATGGAAAGCCCATTGAGTCAATAATACATTCATATGCCTGAGGAAGATATTAGATGTCAGACCAAGGTGATAGATCGAGCTCGTCTCAGATGTGTCAGCTTGCCTGGGCCAGTCAACTCGTCAAGGTTGGATCAAGATGACCTCCAACTTCTAAGGTCATAACTCCTTTGTTCGAACTTCGATTTGGTGTTCTGGACCTCCTATGGAAAGCCCATTGAGCCGTGAATACATTCATATGCCTGAGGAAGATATTAGATGTCAGACTGAGGCGGATAAGATCGGTTCTGCCCAGATGCGCCACTTTCATTACCAGTCAACTCATTAAGATTGATCAAGGTGATAACCTCCAACTTCGAAGGTCATATCTCCTTCGTTGAACTCCGATTTGGATGTTCTTGGACTCTATGGAAATCCCATTGAGTCAAGAATACATTCATATGCCTGAGGAAGATATTAGATGTCAGACCGAGGTGATAGATCGAGCTCGTCCAGGACAGGTCAGCTTGTTAGTTGATGAGTATCTTAAATACTCATTTTATCCCTATGATTTAGTTAGTTTTTCTAGTATTTTTATGTTAAATAAGTGCTCTAATGCTCTAAAAGTTCACTCCTATGATCAGGTCATCCATTTGGTGGAATTGTGCAAAATTTGTGGAAAACTCCGGCGCTAAAAGTAAATGTAGAGAGGCTACATAATTTTGACATTTTCGTACATCATATGAGCCTTGCTGCATCAATCCATATATGTATGGATTATACACTTCAAGGGATTTCTAGGGGATACTAAGAACACCAAAATTGGAGTTCTAACAAAGAAGTTATGCAAGTTCCAAAACTCAAGAAAATCAAGAAACATTGCAAAGACCTTCAGCAGGAGAGGCTACTGTATTTTGATGTTTTCATAAATCATATGAGCTCATATTGCATCAAGTAATATATGGATGGATTCTACACTTCAAGAGCTTTCCAACGGTACCAAGAACACCCAAATCAGAGTTCGTATGACAAAGTTATGGCCTTACAAAGTTGGAGCAAAAACAATCGTGAGCAACGTCGCGACGGAGAACCAACGCCGCGACGCTGCGTAAACGTGCAGCATCCCGACGCCGCAACGTTGCTGCACTACGCCGCGACGCTCAGTTGGTTTTGGTGATTGTTAGCCCATTTTGAGCCCATAATGGAGGGTTTTAAAGCTCAAACCGTAGGGATCGAAGGGAGGACGATTTGGAACGGTTTTTTGGACTTTGAGGGAGAACAAGCTCCTTTTGGGTGGAAACACCTAGGGCTTGTTCTTGGAGAGATTTCTAGGTTCGCTCTGGAAGAGGAAGAACACTTGAGGAAGAAGAAGATAGCTGGAGGAGAAAAAGGAGCTTCAAATCGCCAAATTTGTTTTCTCTTCCTTTTCCATTTTTCTTTCTTTTCGATGGTTGTATTTACTTTTCCACTTATGTTTTAGTTAGTTTTCTTAGGGTTTGATGTAGCCAAAGACATATTTGTATGAATCTCTCCTAATTTATATCATTGATGTTTTATTTATAATTAGTGTTGAGTATTTCTCTCATTTAGATCTTAATGTCAGGATATTTGGCCAATATTTGCATGAATTGTGGTTTGATTCAAAATCCGAGTAGTTGAGAGTTAAAATTAGACCATGATGATTTACCATCTAATTATCATGAGATAGAGATATAAGTGAGATTAGGTGTGGTATTAAGATGCAGTATAACCTTTATAAGGGGTAGTACGAATGCTCCCAGAGAGATTCAATATACATTAGTTAAATCGCCATCTTCATGATGAGAAATCGACCATCGACACTAAGCTAGAAGGTTCATACATCATTGTTTAGGTGAAATTCATACCTAAGGCTTTTTTAGTCTTTATACAAATTATTCTGCATGCCTAGATTAGTGTTTTTGAATTTTTCTATAGATTTTCCAACATCCAAATAAAGCATAGGCTAGATTAGGGCCTGCATTTCTTAGTAACCCAATTCCTGCCCGTGAACTTATACTCACTTATCAATATATTACGGAGGCGACGCGTGCACTTGCGCACATAGGCGCATACATTTTACACATCACGCACTTATCATCGCCAGTCAACTGCCAAGGTTGGATCACGTATGACCTCCAACTTCGGAATGTCATAACTCCTTCGTTCGAACTCCGATTTGGGTGTTCTTGGACTCTATGGAAAGCCCATTGAGTCAAGAATACATTCATAGGCCTGAGGAAGATATTAGATGTCAGACCGAGGTGATAGATCGAGTTCGTCCAGGACAGGTCACTGCCGCCTCAGTCAACTCGTCAAGATTGACTGGCGCTCGACCTCCAACTTTAAGGTCGGCATTCCTCGCTTTGAACTCCGATTCGGTGTTCTTGACTCTATGGAAAGCCCATTGAGTCAAGAATCCATCCATAGATAGTTTGATAAAAAATTGGAACTTATATTAGTTCCAGAAATCATGAAAAACAAGAGGGTCTCAAGAAAATCACAATTAGTCATATTATGAATTTATAAATAGCTCAAAGCATACATGGTAAGCATGATTATTTATACATATAATCCAGATATGAAAAATGCAAAGATATGAATAAATGACAGACATATATCCCATATGAACACCGAATGGCAATAATTATCTAGAATATGAGATATATACGAACATAAAAACATATCGATTGTCTACTAACCTAGTAGGGATAGATGGGCATGCCTATTAGGGAAAAATAAGTCCTGGCAAAGATACAAGTTCGATATCGAGGCCCCGTTTGTCGATGACATAGATCCCGCTTGATCACTGCACACGAAGGGTCACCACAACGCTCCAAGCCCTCTGCGGATGGTCATTGTCTCAGACAAGGATGATACCTGCATCGCACACGGCAAGTCTCGCACAAGGATGATACCTTCTATAATATATCACAACATTCTCGGCTTTTATAAATGGTCATTGTCTCGCACAATGATAATAAGCCGTTTTCGCCCTCATGGACCACAAGCCATACAATGAATACAAACGGTCTCATGGTTTCCTCAGATTCACTTCTAAGGTTTACGCAGACATGAAACATAAAAGAAACAATGCGATATGCAGCGAAATGTGTATAATATATGACATGATATGAGAAGCATAACATTGTTATGAGCGATGATAGCATACGCCATACAAGAACAAGAAGAAAAGTACAAGATGACATGAAAAGTATTTATATATGAGAAATGATAAGAATCAGAATGTTAATCGTTATATGCATTTGTATAGAAGTAAGTGACTCTAATGGGAGGTCATCCATGTGTATTATCTCTCACCTGCTGCAGTTTAGCACGAGTGTTCAATCCGTGTAGGTACAGAAGAGGAGACCAGAGGACCGGGCCATCCACATCGCAAATTAAAGGTCTCACAAAGAATAGGTGCCTAACGGAAGACCTTTAGGTCTATTTTGTATATGAAATTTCAGGAAACCAATGGTAAATATTGTAGATGTTGAACACTTCCATATACTGAACAGATATTTGTAATCCGTCGGCTACGTAATATAATACAAGTAATTGTTTAATAATATATGAATGAACTAGCTTAAAGTATATGTGGAAAAAAAAGAGGACCTTACCGACATCCTATGCCGAGTCATGGCCACAGACCAATGTATTTATTTATTATCCAAATTTAAGTTGACTCGTATGAAATGATAAGAGCATTCATAAAGCCCTGACTCTAAACATTCAAACTCAAAATTATGATATGGATCCTAGATCCAAAAACATACTTCTGTTGTCAATCCAAATTGTCTTTTGTCTTCTCCAAAAGATCAAACTTTAATTTGGCAAAGAACGAAAAAGTTAACTCAACAAAGCATTAATTCAAAACCTATTCCTTGGGAATGTTTAACACAATCTAAGGAATGGAATTTCAAACAACTCTTAGCCCCAAAACCAATTGAACAACCTAAACTTTTGTCCATAACAGAGGATGGACAAGGAAATGTTCAAATTAATTTTGAGCCAAGAAAAGATAATTTAATAAAATCATATTCTTAAGGTCCTCTTAATCCCTTTGAAATCGTAATCTTTCGTAATATCAAATGTTCGCTCAAATTTAAATCTAGAAGAAGTGTAATTATTCCCTCTACAATTCCGCATTTAAAATATACAATAATTGAACAAAATATTCAAAATTTCCAGATAGTCTCCAACATAGCCTTCAAACGACAAGCCACCAAATGAGCCTCGTCAGCCTTCTAATGATGACAACAGAGAAAGTGTTTGAAATAGACAAAGAGTATTTAAGAAATGAGGCAAAATCTAAAGAACATACAGAAAAAAGCAAATGGTTTTTCTCAAAATTATCAAAAGAAATAAGAGAAAAGTTTAGAGAACAATTGTATCAAACTATGGAAACAATGGAAATGAATATTCCAATGTTACATACTTGATATTTATGCCTAAATAATCAAATTGATTATCCCTTTGCAAAAATTAATATGTTCCAAAAGGAATGGAAGTCAAATACTACTTCTGAAAAGAAGATAGTATCAACCCATCCCCCTTTGGAATAAATAAAAATCAAAGCTCAAGGTGTAGAAATTATAGCTTCACCTTTTAAACAAATAAGTTCAAATGAAGATGAAAATAGAGGTATAAAATTAAAAGACATCAAATAATTCAAAGAACAAATAATTTTTACAAATCAATATTAAGAACAATTTCTCTCACCAAATAGAATTGAAGAAAATCAAGTTACTAATAATTACAAACCTGAACATGAAGAAAAAGATAAAAAATCTGAAAATCTTTTATTTAAACCAATGAAACCTCTAAAATTAGGAGGAAACAAACATAATGAGGATTTAATAAAAATTTTAACTCAAAAATTGAATACAATTGGAATAATAGATCCCTCTTCTTCAAAAGATCAAATAAATTTTTTAAGTGGATCATAAACAGGAACTTCTGTTTCAGAGACACTTACACAAAATTTAGAAGAATCTGAAAAAGAAGAAAATCAAATAAACAAGTTAAAAACTTGGCATCAAAGATCAAAAAAAAATTATCAAAGACCAATTCCTCTAGATTTACAATTTGAAGAAAGACAAACAAAACAAAACAATTATAATAATTGTGATATCATTCGAATATATGGTCTTTTCAAGATGAAATCTTAGTAGTTTCTTCGCAATGCAGAATGGGCAAGTGAACTGGCGATTGATAGTAGTGTTTACGCATCATAATGCGCAAGCCGCCGCCATTTCCTGACAGGTTTATCAGCACATTAAAATACAGAGAAAACTTTCTACCGAGACGTAAAGACTTCATGTTAAGAATAAAGATAAAATGAAGACGGGAGCAAGATGTCAGTTCAACCGCTTATGCTATAACCAAACATTTTGTCTAGAGATTCAAAATGTTTCTGCGCAAGAAAGAAATTATGAAGTTTTACAAAAATTTAAGATGCAGAACACTTGGTGCGATTTCAAATGGTATCATGACGTGTTCTTAGCAAAACTCACATCCGCATTAAGATGTTAGAGTTTGCTTCGAAAGAAAATTTTTAGGACTTCAAGGGCCTCTAATGAAAAAGTTAAAGAATCCTTCGAGAAAGAACAATGGAACAATCCCTTAGCGAAGATTCACTTACTTGGCATCCATGTCGTTTCGTACGCGCCCAAGTCAAGACCAACTCGTTCAATATCGTCAAAAGACCTAAAAGTTCTAAAAAAAGATTTAGTTTTTTATGTCATTTATGATTATTTAATAACACCACTTCCAACAACTTAAAACAAAACCTTATAGGAAACTGACTATAAAAAATTTAAAAGATTTAAAAAGAAACCAATAATGTAATTCAACGAAAATATAATGAGCAAAACAAAACAAAAAACATAAAAAGAAGTTAGATGTTTTAAATGACCGTAAAATGTCAAGGCGCCTCCAACCGTAAAAACAAATTAATATTTTATCGATAATGAAGAAGAATGATTATTCGAGAACACCATCTTCAAACCCGATAAACTCAACCGCACGTTAAAACTGGCAAATTCCTGGAAAACTGCTTCATGCCGAGAAATACGCTTAACTATCGAACAAAAATTATTAGTGGAAATGATAGATCAAATTAAGATAAAGTGAAGGCTAAGACAAAATATATAAGAAAAGTCTTAGGAACAACAAAATTCAAAACCAAAACCTAAACCAGATGACAAATTTTGTTTACCGCACATGTTATCACATATATGTTGTTAGTTTGTTCAATGCACATGTTATTGATACTTGAGAAAAATTAATAATTTATATTGAAAAATTAACGTCACATGCGAATAAACGTTGATTAATTAAACGAGGTGTTTCGCATTTGATTGATCTTGGTGGAACCATTATCATAGTTTTCTATTGATTTTCATTTATTTTTATAATATAGAAGCTTTCCATTTATTATTTGGCAACTAGTGTTTTCACTTAGTTTAATCAAATTTATTCAATTTTTCATTCTTACGTCCAACTAGAACCGTTAGATTAATTTCTAAGACTTGATAAACACAATCTTATGAGATGATACCATACTCATTACCTACGTTATAATTTAAGTAAAAAGTAAGAGATAGCAAGACGCAAACTTTATTTATAGTGATTCGACAATTTCTTAACTAGATGTACTTCTCGATCCTCAAACTCCAATTCAAGTGAAAATTTTCGTTATCTTAAAGTATCGAATCGAGTTTCTTTATTTATATTCGAATTATGGATCAAATGCACCAAAGGGATTGAATTTGAGAGCAATTAATTTGAGAAAAATAGGTAGTTGAAAGCTTTAAAATGAGTATTCTCATGCTCTTAAATGAAGAATCGGCATTCAATTTTTGGCTCAACCATTTATAAATCAATCTCTTTTTTGTTACTTCGTATTTAAATAAATCTTAGTAATTACAATATTAATTCAAATGAAATTCATTATCAACTCAAAATTAATAAAATAAATATAGATGGTATTTTTTAAATTGAATAGGAACATAAAAGTACTCATAGATATCAATGTCATCTTAAACATGAGTGGTGATTTTTTTTTTTTCAATTAATACTTGCCCTTATTTAATTTTTAACTAAGTTTTTTTTTTTATTTTATAACTAAATACTTGAATTACAATATATTAAAACATTTTTACTATGATTCAAACCGGGACCCATCCCTTTCTTTAAGTTTTGTTTATTTAAACATTGAATACTTTACCACTTGAATTATACATTATAGATAAAAAATAACTCGTTAAAATATGAACTTAACTAAAATGAATTTATCAAATGTGAATTCATTTTTATTATATTGATTTTGAATATCAACATAAATTCAATTAAAAGAAAATTGACATTTATGGTCAAATAAATCATTTCAATTAATTTAATTTTCTCACCAACCAAACATATGTGGGAGTTTAAAGTAAAATAATAATTTTTTTTTTAAATACACATATAAACTTATTTTTTAAAATATTATTCTGTTAAAACTACTGCTTTTACTTTTAAACCGTATTTATCAAATACGATTTTAAAATTAATCTTAAAATTGTATTCACTGCTATTGCTTTTAAGGTAAATTTAAATTTTATTTATTAATTATGATTTTAAGGTTAATTTTTAAAACTGTGTTTAGTGAATACGGTTTTAAAGTTAATTTTTAAAATTATAATTGATAAATGGCGTTTTAAAAAATAAAAAGAGTAATTTTATGAATATTTTAAAAAGAAATGTGTCATTTTTTTTCCTAAAAATATTACTTTAATAGGAAACTCAAACTATGGAGGCTGAAGCAGCGTAAGGCGGCAAGTAGTAAAGAAAAAAAAAGAAAAAAAAATTGCATTTCCTGCTCTTGACCAATCCCCGATACGAACAGCAGATTTGTACTGTTACACTCCGTATGGATCTTTCTCACTGACACCTTTTCTCTTTCCCTGGAAAACAAGCAAAAACCCTAATTCACCTTTAATTCAAGTTCCGAGTTAACTACCAGAACCCCTGTTATTCAGATCACCAATGGGGGTTCCAGCATTTTTCCGGTGGCTGGCAGATCGGTACCCTCTGGCTATTATGGACGTGGTAGAAGAAGAGCCGTCGGAGAATGGGGGCTTGAGGCATGTCTCCAGAGCTAATCCTAACGGCATGGAGTTTGATAATCTTTACTTGGACATGAATGGGATCATTCACCCTTGTTTCCACCCCGAGGGCAAGGTAATATCGGTCTGAATTTGTATAGTTTGAGGGTTTTTTTTTTTTGTTTTCGCGAGGAATTTTTAGCCGTTTTACCTCGTTCAGCTGGTGAGATAATTGAAAGGAATAGAAAGTAATTCGTTGAAATGAAGATATGGTCTCACCGGAGGAAAATTTTTATATTCTGTTGTTGGAATTTGACTATCCAGGTATCAGATTGGTAGACTTGTAAATTATGCACTCCTGGATAATTTCTTTGAATCCACTGATTTTGATGTTTTGACAAGGCGTTTTTCATGAATATAGGAGGTTGGGATTTACTTTGCGCTCTGTTTGGTTGCTCAGAAAACTGGGGAAAAGGGGTTTTCAATATTATGACTTTTGTTGTTTTGATTTTAAAAAAATGGCTCAATCAACATGGCTTAGCTGGAATTTTTGTGTTGGGCTAAGTTGAGTGGGCTTCCCCTATATATATTTTAGTTATTTGTTTACCTTTTTTAACACTTCCTTGAAGGGAAGGCATTTTTTTCCCTCCTTTTTTAAGTGACATTTTCCTGATGTTCTTAAATATTCGAGTCTCAGATTCCTGGGAAATTGTGTAGAGTTAGGATTCCTTATCCTTTGATTTTTGAGTTAAAGGAAAGAGAAGTGAACTTAGAACCTCCTTATTTTGAGTTCGCAGCTTTATCTCTATTGTAACACATTATCTTCTGGTATCCTTTGCATTTAACTGTTTGGAAATCCCTTTACAAAACCAGGATGGTGGGTTCAAGAGTTTGAAAAAACCAGTTGAAAGAAACTAGAAATGCCTTTAGAATCATAAACAAATTGATTCATTGGTATAAACTTGCTAGTCTAATGAACTATGATAAATCTTTCAAAAGTTATAAAAGCTAAAGAGTGAGAAACTTCTTGAAAAGAGGAGCAAAAACAGCTATACAACTCCAAGATATAAAGTGTACAGGTAAGAGGTACCCTCCATAATTTCAGGGGATATCCTTGGTTCCTTATGCTGCTAACTAGTGTGTAAAATGGTTAGCTAAACATAAAGTCCAAAAACAAGAGCAACCAAGTGACAAGTAACATATAAAACCAGGCGAAGCCCCCATCATACTTTTCAAGGGTCTCTTTATGATTTAGGCATCCAAGAAATCACAATAGTAGAATTATGTTTCACCTAGTAATGAGATAAAATCACAGCCTTGACTTGCAAAGAGCCCTCTAAGAGCGCTTTCTCTCGCTGCCATGCCCCAATCAGCTTCTGGTTCTAAGGCAGCTGACGAACACGGGGTTTTCTACCTAAATCCATGTACAAGGCTTCTTGCGCTGAGCAATATCGAGTCCTTCCCTTGGTAGATGGCTCGAGGTCTCAGGCTCGCCAAAAAATCAGCTCTTTTCACTTAGGAAGCAACCTGGGGAAGAATTTTGTCACTGGATAAGCTTCAAAGGAGGAGGGTTGTTTCTCTAGTTACTAGATGATTTATGTGTCAACAATGTGAGGAGTCGGTAGTTCATTTTCTACTCCATTGTAGCTCTAAGTGTTAGAGCAAAGGAAGGAAACAAAATTAGAGTCTAATTAGGAGACTAAAGAGAAAAGGAAAGAAAGAAAGGATTCCTAAATGGATTAGGAAACTAATCCTTAATACTCCCCTTCAAGCTGGAGCATAGGTGAAATGGGTTACATATGTACTTAATTCTAATACATCAAGCTTGTTAGACATGTACTTCATCCAATGGGTAGATTTGGGGTCGTTGGAAAAGTCATCAGAATTGACTACACAGCGAGTTGATGTGACTAGAGTGAGACATGGCCATAAGATGTGACGTTGGAATTGACTGCACGACAAGTTGATGTGACTGAAAGAGGGTTTGCAAGTAGCCTGTTGGAAAAAGTAGAGTAAAAAAAGTCTATTGGAAACAAGTATGATGTAGTAGGTCCAATCGAGAAGTCCATGGAGGCTGTCCATGAGTAGCGTCTGTCAAGAAGGTCCGCGGGAGAAGGGGTCACAAGAAGGTCCATGGGAGAAGGGCCGAAGAAAAGTTTATAAGAAGGTTCGTCGAGGTCGCTGAGAAGAGGGATGTCGCCTAAAAGAGGGTCAGGGTCGGAAAAGCTGCTCGATACCAATGGAAGAGAAAAATAACTCTTTGATTTTCATTAATTAACAAAGCAGGGAACATATATTTATACTCTAAGTGTTAGAGCAAAGGAAGAAAACCAAATTAGAGTCTAATTAGGAGACTAAAGAGAAAAGGAAAGAAAGAAATGATTCCTAAATGGATTAGGAAACTAATCCTTAATAGTAGCAAAACGAGAGTACTTTGGGAGTTACTTTTTTCTTTCTTTGGCGCCACTTAGATGATGTCGCCGAAGCGGAGATGCCAATGAGTCAGGTTTTTTTTTGCAAAGAGAAGAAAGAAAAAGTTTGGCAAGCAAATTCTTCTTTGCTCGCTTTTTAGACAATGTTGGAAGACCAGGAATAGAATTGTTTTCAAATAAGATTTTTTATCCATACACAAACTAAAATATTTGTTTCTATTTTTGCTTTGGTCGGAGACCAAGTTATCTTTAGAGAATGGTCCTTGATTCAGAGTTTTAGATTGAATAATTATTTGAAAAATTACAAATTAGTTTTTTAACTCCAACCACGCCCAAAGTAGTGCGTTTAGGCCTCGGTAGATTGCTAAATCAGCAAATGCCACGGTCTATGACGGGTAATTGAATTCTTCTTATCAAATGCCGCTGTCATGGATAACAACATTTGATGGTTTTAAAATGTACTGTCACGTCTACCAATGACATTTGATAAAATTTTAATTAAGCAATGCCTACGATAACCACATTTCGCTACCAGCACTCCAAACACACTCCATTGGGGCTTAAGTTTGAGTTAAAAACTAATTTTATAATTTTTTTTTTCAAATGAGCTATTTGAGTCTAAAACTCCGATCTTAGTTAGATTTACTGATTGGATGAGATGTAAGTGATCAGGCCGCTTGTATGAATGCTTTTGTATGTCGAGGGTGTTTCTTCTTACTTGTACTCTTCTTTCGCTGTAAATTTTAGCGCCATTTCTAATTATATTTCTTCCTTTACTTATTAAAAAAAAGGCTCAATGCTATAAAGAGAATAATCCAGACATTGACAAGGCTTCAGGATCAATTAACTGAATACTTGTTCTCAAATCATGGAAAGAATGGGGTTTGGGAAGAGATGGGTCACTAGGTGAAATGGTGCATATTCTTTGCATCCTTCGCTGCTAGGGTCAATGGAAGGCTAGATGGTTATTTTGTAGCATGAAAGGTTCAAGAGAAGGGACCCACTGTCCCTCTATTTGTCTATTACGACAATGTTTCAAAATCGACCGCCATTTAATCAAAAAAAAATTAATGAGTCACGCTTCATTGACTGACTAAGTGGTCGAACCGGTGATGTCCTAAATATACAATTTATATTTTACTAAAATTAAAAATAATATTATTTATGAAATTATTTATTGATTTTTATATAACTATATTAATGTTTTAAATTATATCAAATATATCTCTCTCTCTATATATAATACAATATTTAAATGTGAAAATATATTAAAATAATAAAGAAAAAACCATTTACTCAACCCCATGAGGAGGACCTTTCTGAGCTTAAAAATCTTCTATGCTTGATTGCTAGCCCTTCTCTCAATTCCCAACTCCCCTTCCCTGCTAAGATCTTTACCTACATGATATCTTCTTTCTTATTGCTTGTTTTTTTTTTTTTTGATTGGAAACTGAAACATATATTAAACAATAGAAGAAAGTACAAGAGAAGGAAGAGGTTTCTCATGGGCATAAAACTTACAAAACCGAAGCTAAAACTGAGATGGCAACCGGCCGCCCAATTAAGAAGTAAATTGGTTAGGAACCCTACCAAAGGCTGGTACAATCAACCCACAAAGATGAGTAAAGTACGTATATCCCACACCTCCTCTTCGCATTCTATTTTTCAAAGAGTCTTCAGATTTCTCTGCCAAACAAACCATACCAAACAAAGATAAACAATTCTCCATAAAAGCCACGAAGGAATTTCCAAAGCCTTTAAAGCAATGATAAACATATCTTCTATGCTCCTTGGAGAAACCCACACTAATTTTGCTAAGTTGAAAAGCTTGTTCCACAATCCACAAGTGAAGGTACAATGAAGAAAAAGGTGACCAATGGTCTTTCCTTCGCCTTTACAAAGGATACACTATTGGGGATTAAGGGATCTATAAGGTCATCTAATAGAAGAAACATTGGTGTTTACCTTCCTTGAGCTACCAACCAATAGAAAAGGCCTGCACTTTTGAAGGAGCTTTTGAACTCCATAAGAATTTAGCCGATGAAACAAAAGGGGAGAGGAGGCAAAGATAAAAGCCAAGAGAAAGATTTGACCAGAAATGTATTCGTGGAAGAGACAAAGACCACCCTTGAATCTGGCTTATGAAGGGACAGATGCATGCAACCAAGAGAAAACAAAAGTCCCCGAAAGTGCTCCACCTCCGACCCATAATATTACTACTCGAAAAATTAGGTTCAAAGTGGAAGGAGGAGAAGAGCCAAGAACCATTGAAATGGTCAAATTTCTAGAAAGAATAATTCTATAAAGATTAGTGTATTGTGCACAAAGTGGTTGGTCACCCATCCATAAATCTTCCCAAAATCTTATTTTCTCCCCGTTTCCCACCACATGGCGAGTATGATGAATGAATAAATGAAAACCTTGAGCTTATAAGCCTAAGGCATCTCGTGGAGACCATTTTAACCACTTATATTGGTATCCCATCCGGCTAGGGATGTGTTCCATAAAATACTAGCAATAACTCCATACTACAGCGCCTCCACCTTTCCCTAGGAAATCTCCATAGCCATTTTCCCAGTAGTGCACGATTTTTCAAATAGATCTTCCCAAGACGTAGACCTCCTTGCTCCTTTGATCTGCAAACAACCTCCCACCTCAAAAGGTGGTCCTTCTTACCTTCCCCTGCTCTCGACCAAAGGAAATCTCTTTGCAACTTCTCGAGCCTCTTAGCTACTGAAACTAGTATCCTAAAAAGGAATTGGAAATAGCTAGGAATGTGAGACAAACATGACTGGATCAAAGTAATCATCCCCCAAGCGACAAAAAAGCCTTTTTCCAACCATCTAACCTTCTCGCTACTTTTTCAACCACCGGATCCCAAAAGCCTTTGTGTTTGGATTCCCTCCTAAAGGTAAACTTAGGTAGGACAATGGCCAATTCGTCTCTTGACGATCCATAATTGAGGCCAACCTAGAAACCATCTCCTTACTTGTATTTATGCCCATAATGGAGCTTTTCTCTAAATTTATTTTCAAACTTGACACTTGCCCAAACTAAAATGATGATCTTCGAGAATCAGAATGTTCCATAGAAGCCTCGAGAAGAAATGGTGTCATTAGCAAATTGTAATATTGATACTCTAGTCCTATTTCTTCCAACCAAAAGCCCTCAATCAAACCTCTCTCTTCTGCCCTGAAAATCAATCTACTTAGAACGTCAACCACTGGCGTGAAAAGAAAGGGAGAAAGAGGGTCTCTTTGTCTCAACCCTCTTGATGCTTTCACCCACCCCTTAGCGCTTCCATTTACAAGGATTGCAAAACTTGTGAATGCCAAACATCCTCTCATCCAAGATCTTCATTTTGGGCTAAAACCCTTCCTTTCTAAGACATGCTCTAGGAAACCCCAATCCACATGATCATAAGCTTTTTCAAAATCTATTTTAAACACAATCCCTTCCTCCTCGGATCTCCTCTTCTCATCCACCACTTCATTGGCTATTAAAACCGCATCCAAAATTTGTCTTCCTTCAACAAAAGCCCTTGGAGAATCAGGAAATCGTCCCATGAATAATCCTCACAACATTCCCTCCCTGATAAGACCTTAGCTATTATCTTATAAAGACTTGTAACCAAGCTAATAGGCCTAAAATCTGAAATTTTGAGAGACTATTTCTTCTTTGGCACCAGAGCAATAAAAGTGGCATTAGTACTTCGATTTATTATCCCAGAGCTATGGAACTCATTGACACTCTTGATACAAGGCCATTGTAAATCCATCGGTCAGTCAGATTCCTACTTAGCTTGGAAGACTGCATAATGGATCGACGCTCCAAATCCGCTGGTGCCACCCTCCTTCCAAAAAAAGGGTCTATCCAACCATTCAAAGACTATATAGTCAGGACCACTCTAAGCCTTCTAGCCTCCAAGAGTTCCTTTTAGGTTTAGTGTAAAGCCTCCCGGGAGCCCGTAACTCTTATGAAATAACATCACTACCACTAAGAGTCTCTCCTTCGTGCTCTAGAATATTGAATGGAATCCTCTTTTTTTTTCCTCCCGCTCATTTGCCACTCTATGAAAGAACTCGAGTCGCTATCCCTCTTTGATCCATTTAATTCAGAACTTTTGTCTCCAATGTACTTCTTCCCTTTTAGCAAAACTTCCCCAGTTCTTTTTTTTCGCATCCTCAAGGCAATAAGATCTGACTTAGATTCCTTCGTTTAACCGTCAATTCTTTCAATGTCCAACGAATGGTAGATTTCTTTTCCTCAAATCTCCAAAAACACCTTTATTCCACTCTCAACTTAGACTTCGTAGTACCAATTTCTTCATAAACTTATGCCCTTCCTAACCACATCCTCCCAGACCCTCTCACAACATAGTAAACAATTTCTAAATTCAGTGAAGTAACCACATATTTTCGAATCTGAATGGTGTTGGCCCCCACTTAAAAGGGTTAGTATCCAAACAAATTGGATTGTGACCAAAAGTCCATCTTGGTAAAGCCTCTTGGGTGCATTGAGGGAAGAAATTATCCCACTCGACTGTGAATAAAATCTATCCAATCTTTTGCAAATAGATCATCCAAAGATATTCGACCATGAAAGAAGCATTTAAGAGGTGGTCAAACAATTTAATTCCTCTTATCAACTCATCAAAGCATTCATGCATCAAACACCCGAGCACCCACTGCAGATTCCATCACATTGAAACCCCATACAACACTTGCGGTAAGCAAGACCATACAAATCTTGAAGCTCCATCCAAAAATCCTTCCTCCATTGCATCTTATTCAGACCATACACTAAGGTTAACTAAAAGGAACCTTCTTCTGCAGATTCCAACTTCACTGAAACAGAAAAAGACCCTATCACGTTCTCAATACACTCAAACTTCTTTGAGTCCCAAATGATCACAACTCCTCCTGAGGCCCTACAGCCGGAAGAGCGGGCCCGCTTCCTCTGCCTCTCCCCCGTCCAAACACGACCGTAAAGTGTCATTCTCGAAGTCTCTGGTTTCATGAAGCAACACAATATCTGGATCTTTAGACCTTAAAAAACCTTTGACTATGCCCCTCTTTTTCTTAGAACCTAATCCTCTAACATTCCAACTTAAAATTCGTATTAAAAACTGTATGGACCCAAAACACTCGCAAACTAACTTAATCCTTTCTTGGTTGACCACTCTCAGTCAACCTTTTCCTCCTAACATACACCTTATCTTGAGAATCAACTTCCTGAATAATTCTAATTCTCAATCCCTTGAAAACCGACTGAACTTTGGCCTTTTCCGGAGTTGTTAGACCCTTAACTTGAAATCCTTCTGGAACAGGGCTATCAAGGTCTTGGGTAACAACTTTTTCTGAATCATCATGCACTTCTGGGTTGCTACTAAATCTCCGGATATCAGAATTTTTCAATAATAGAAGCCTTCAAAGGACCTCCACACTCTTGGGCTGTGGAATGCCAATCACAAAGTTAAAGATGACTCCACTACGCCCATTCGGGACTCCTCAAGGAATTCGTGGATATCAAGGTATCCGGCGTAGGTGAGAAACACTGGCTAAAGGAGAAGGAGAAACAGAAGGAGTAGAAGAAGAAGAGAGAACCAAAGTCCCTTCCGAAAGAAAGCCCTTACCTGGTTTAGACAACCCCATGGAGGAAAAGCCTACCAAACACAACCTACTACAGCCCGAGGGACCTTCATCTCCCTTCGTCCCCTTAATGTCTTTTTTTACCAAAACAGTAGGAGAAAAAACTTCGTCTTGCTTCCTCTCCTCAAAGTCTTCCTTTGCCAAAACAATATAAGAAGAGCCTTCGTCTCCCTTCCTCCCCTCAAAATCTTCCTTTTCCAAAACAGTAGAAGAAAATCCTAACCTTGTATGAAACACCTCTTTTTCTCGACTTAAAAGCCCTAGAAACAACTTTGTCAACGCCTTACTCAGTTGTGAAATTCGTTGTCTCTGGGTCCAGGCAACCGGAACCTCTTCGACGCTTTTCGACGTACTCTAAACTATGGACTGCCCAAGCCAGGAACCAAGGATGAAACCGATTGCTTATCTAGACCCCTTTCCCTCCTCGTCTGATTGTTTAATAGGAAGAAAATAATTTTCTTGGCTTTCTGTGAGCTTGTGAGGGAGAAAGCAACTCTCTTACTTGGCTCTAGGCCTCGACGAGATGTGGCCCTTTAAATGAAGCATTGGCTGCTTTAAAAAGTTATCTTGGCTTTAGCTAAAAACTCGGGCCTCGATCCCTTCCGTTTTGAGAACATGTGGTCGGGTCATGTGCTTTAAGGACATCCTTAGAGACTCGGTATGTGGTCTCGCATTTTTCCCGCTCCTACGCTTTATTCTAGCTGCCAGCGCCCCAAAGGAATTTTTAAGGCCCGGAATATAAGAGGTTTTCGGGCAGAGTGGATAAAAAGAAAAAGGAGGCTTAAATAGAATTTCTTTCCTGGATGACGTGGAAAAGGAAAAAAGGTGTTATTCGGGAAGAAGTAAAAGAGGAAAGGCCAGGAGGATTTTAAGGAGGGTGGATTTGGAAGAGGTCTTCGAGGCGTAAAATCTAGAGAGATTTGGTCAGAAAGAAGGATGTAAACATGTGGGTTTTTTCATAGAATGGCAAATTCTCATAGAAGAGGGAATCCATTAGTAGCATTGGGCGATCACGGGAGAACCGGTTATGAAGCCGAGGTTAAAGATGGTCCGTTAGTGCTTTTCAAAGTCTCTCACTTCTAACAATCAGCCCGCCACCTGCACCTACACCTCAATCCTTCTGATCGCGCAGATCAACCGCTGCCAGGAAAGAAATGTTCACTGCAGGAGGAAGTCCTAGCACTGCCTCTCTCGGGCTTAACGATGATAGTCCCGTGGCCTGATGGTTTTCCAATAGCTTCGTCTTTTCAATGGGATTTTGTGAAAGAGGAGGTTGGTGGGCTTTTAGCCGATTCTTCCAGAATGAGCAAAATGTTAAAAGTCTTAACGCTACTTTCGGGTCCCGGTGCCTAAGGCACATCACAAGAATTAAAGGATTCGAGACCAATCGCCATAAGGCCTCTATAAAATTCTATCGAAGTCTCTGGGCAAATGCATTTAAAAGGGTAACGGTCGATTATTTCCAGCCTCTGCACGTCAGAAGGGAGGCAAATTTCGATGCAAATAAGGATAGCAAATGCAGGTTGTGGACTCGCTTCTAAGAAGGAAAGAGAAAGGGCTTGTGTAAGTTAGACATTGAAAGGCGATGATCACATCAGGGATTTTCTTCCGCAGACGCTGAGAGAATGGTGGGGGCCTCGGGGCCAAAATGGAATAGGTGGATCTATTGGTGCATTTCCACGCCGTTTCTCTCGTCATGTTTAACGCTCTCCCGCCGGGTTTTTCGAGTTCAAGAGGTCTGAGATAAAGGGACTTCTATCGCCATCTGCTATCTAGATGGAAGTCTCCCGGAAGTTGTCCTAAAGCCATGCTGGAAGGCAATTATTTCTCGGTGCGCATTGGGAACAGAGAGGTGGGGAGATGGTTGAGTCCCACCTTTATATGTCGATGATACTATTGTTTTGTGGCCAAATCGCAGCGGGGCGTAATGTGCTTAAGTTGGACGCAATGTGGTTTGAAGCCTCAGATTGGAAAATTAACCCGAACAAAAGTGAGATTTCTTTTCCTTCTTAGGTAGGGTGGACAATGTGGACTCAAGAAGGCCGAGCTTGGTTGTAGGGTTGGTTCCTCCCACTCTCAGACCAGTCTCCTCTCGAGTCACTTTTAATGTGGCCTCGGGGTCTCGGGATTCTATCAAGAAAGATTTAGAAAAGGTCATTCCTCCCGAAAAGACAATATATCTCAAAGGGCTGAGGCCCATACCCTATTCGAAGTACTTTGTCTAGCCTCCCATTTACTTTCTCTCACCGCTTAGAATGCCAAAGATTGTTCAGGCTAGACTGAGAAGATTCGTAGAGACTTTCATGAGTAATCTTCGACAAGAAACTACACCGGTCAACTGGAAACTGCTGTCAGAAGGAGTAGAGGAGGGTTGTGGGTGAGAGGCCTTTCTCAGTGATGAACCAAGCACTCATGTAAGGTCATGTTTGGTTAATGAGAGGGATGCTCTCGAGAATGGGTGATCGCACTAAGTCTGAGAGGAAGCCGGGGTTGGTATACTAGAGACATCAGGCGCGAGTACCGCTATGGAAAGACATTAGAAAAGAATGGTTTTCACCCTCGACGCTATTTTCTCCCTGTGAGCCCAGAAGGTCAGGGTTTTCGAGGGATCCGTGATGAGACTGCCGAGCCGTTTTCCCACTGCTTAACTTGGCAACCACAAGAACGCCGGCGCAGCGTGCACGCGCGGATTCGCCGCATGGTCGGGGGCTGGTCTCCATTTTCTCGCACCTTCTTCAATGACTCAGACTAAGAAAGTGACAGCTTTTCTTTTATTCACAACAAGAAGATTGTGTCCGTCAAGAGGATCGCTCTTATGCTAAAGGATTCTCTATTTCATGGCTTTTCGCTTAGACATATGTATCGTAGTCGACAAGCCTCCTTGCATTTCCCTAAAGATCCATTTAAACCCAATCGCTCCCGAAATTGGCTTAGCCTCTGGAAGCTTAGTAAGGTGCTAACGTTGGACCAATCAAGAGGAGGGGATTCCCTTTAAGAAATGTGTTTTTTATGCCAGAATTGCGAACAATGTAATCACCTTTCTTATCCACCGCCGAGCCAAGATGTTAGGATCTTCTTTCGTACCACGAAACTAATCGTGTTCCCCGCACGGTTCTATAAACTTCTCCCGGCTTGGCAAAGCGCTAGTGTTGGCAAAAAAAGGAAGAGAGTTTGGATGGCGCCTCGTGTTTATTTCGACGCTGTATGGAAGACAAAAATGCTAAAAACGGCGCCTCCCTCTCGCTTCATGCGGGATTTAAATCTTCCTTCTATTTACCTTGTGGTGGGAAGCCAAGGTGCACGCAGTAGACAACGAAATTCTTCGTGGGGTTTTTGGTTTGACGGTATAGGTGAGAGTGTGAGGTGTCTCTGTACTCCTCTTGTGTTCTTTTTGGGAGCTTTTGATGCCTTTTCATTTTATAACATTGCTTTCTTTACTTCACCTAAAAAAAAAAACTTGGCCTGAAATCTTTCTATTTAATCTTGTGGGGGTGGGCTAAGGTGTACGAGCAGATAACGAAATTTTAAGGGGTTTTGGCTTGATTGTATAGGTGAGAGTGCGATATGTTCTCATCCTTCAGCAGACTTTTTTGAGCCTTTACGCTTCTTTTCATTTATATAAAAATCAAGTTTACGGATCAAAAAAAAAACTTGGGCCTGAAATCACGGGATTTTAAAAGCCAAGGGTTTGACTGACTTCCTCATTCGGGCCCTTCTCCTTCCTTTTTCCCACCTGTTGCTGTATTTTTGCCCAACCCACGACCCATTTGAATTTTGAAATCTTAAATCTGAAGAGGATCTCCAACTTTTACCAGCTTTCTCTCCCAACGAGCCATGTCCTTGCCCTATCTTCCTAGGCCTGACATAAGCTCCCTCCCTTTGCAGCCTAGACTCTTCTCTGAACCGAGTCGACTCAGTCATTTGGAACTTCTTTCCTTCTTCATTCCCCGGAACTGTCACTGTGATCAGAACAAACCATCTCCATCCTTGACTTCATCAATGCTGGCAACACCACTTTAGGTTCATTTCACCCACACTTGCCTTCGATAAATCCATTAGCTTCTAAAGTCTCCTTGCCACGCCTCCTGTTACCCTTCCCCATTTCTGTAAAATAAAACTCAAACCAAGTTTCATCCCAAAGGTGAAAAGACAGTCCTCTCAACTCTAACCATCCATGCCGGAATTTTCCGAGAACTATGGAGTTCTCTTGCACCATCTTTCTCAAGAGGATAATGTCTTCTATCTTCAACGTGCCCTGTCTAGCCACTCAACTTTTTTCCTTTGTATCCACAAAGAGATCCCTTGAAGTCTGAGAAAGGGGCAGGAAATCATTCATTTTATTCCCAATAATCTTGCAATAGCCTTTCCCCCTTGCATCCAACCTATGCCCAGTTTTGTCCTTTCACAAATTACAGCTCTCTCCCATTTTCCAACCGGCATTAAAGCTCCTCTCCTTGGTCCTCCTTCTACCAATATCTTTGCAAAGGTACTGCATCCTAGACAACACCTCCTTGACTGTGGAACTCAAGCCTTCTTCTGATTATTGTACTGAGACTCTGCACAGAAAAAGAAAGCCTCCAATAAAGCTTCCACCCTCCCCTTTCTTTACCTTAGGAACTACCACCAGGAGGATTTTTGGTTAGTTGCAAATTTATGATCTTAATGAACCTTTTCCTATTCAGCTAAGTTTCCAGCAAATGTGTCTTTGTTTTTCTCTGTACTTTCTGTTAAAACTCAAATGATCCTTCGTAAATCCCTGTAGCCTTCTTCAATTGTTCCTATATCCAAGCCAACTCCTCTCTTTCAAATCCAATTGAAAGATACGGCCTCTACTTTTTTCTGCTAACGAAACCCAAGTTCCTCCTTTGATACCTTAAAACGTCACCTCAAACCTCTTCTTCCCCACCTCAAAGCTTACCCTTTTCCTCTCCATCTCAAGCTTCTTACGAATTTTTAGTCTGTGTTCTTATTGCTTGTTATGAACACCTATTTTGTTCTATATTTCCAAATCTTTCTTGAATGCCCACACTTTTTATGCAAACTTATTAATGACCCAGAACACCATAACCCTCGCCATTTTCACATCATAGCCCTAAATCTTTCCTCCTTAAGCGACTTGGTTTAAATATTTTATTGGAAGAACTTCTCAAACATGAAAAGTAGTCTTTGAAGGTTAATCACAACTTTTGGGAGTGTTTAGTAAAACTCTCAATCATGGATCCATTTTATTTTATTTTTGATAGGTAAATGTTTTTTTTTTTTTTGTCTATTTTGGGACTCGAAACTAGAACCTTCCATAACCCCATCCCATCCCTTTACCACTTGAGCTAGGCCTTAAAGGCTCTCAATCATGGATCCTTGATTTCCCAACATGATGTATTTGTTGTTTGAAAGGTGGGGAGAACCATGTTTGTCCTAAAATGTGATGTGGGAAAAAAACCTTATTTCATTTAAAGAAATAAAAACGGCATACATATTCTTAATTCTTAAGGAAACTGTTTTAAGATTGAGTTCCCAACATAAAATTTGGATTGCATCAATAATAATTGCTTTCACTTCCATTTCTTCTATGGTTAAAAGAAAATGTCAAAACACTCTTTGATACAAGGCTTTGTCATGCCTATAGTCTCTGTCATCAAGGATAATTTGACAATATTTAATGGGCCTACAAGACTGGGGTAATGATTTAACAATAGCCTATGAAGGATTCAATGGGAAACATTGGAGAAGTATTTTCCCAAATTCATTGCCAATCAAAAATATTTTTTTTCCCAAATTCCACTGGGACAACAGCACAGTCCAATTATGGACCCCATACCCAGTCGAAGCATCACCTGTGAAAGAAATATCCTTGAGGTTGAACTTGCCACTGAAACAAGTGGAACCCCATCATTTTTGAGGAGAACTGCAGGGGATTACAGCGTTCATGTGGGAAATGAACCATATTTGACCCCTGTTTGATACAATATCATGAGGTTGAGCTTGTCAATTTAATTACTGTGTCTATAGGTGCAATGGACCATATTTAACCCCTATTTAATACATTAAATGGATTCTCCCAGACCGAAAGTATAAAAGTTATTAGAGTGGTTGATGCTTTCATTCGAGAGAAATTGTCAAGGGCCTTGCTTATGAGATGCAGAAGAAATTGTTGAAAATTAGTTTCATCGTCTGGGTTATATAATGTTGAAATATGTTTGGAGCATTATTTTGCCTTATTATGAAAGCAAATCTTCACATAAGTCTGATCATATTTTCAAACCATGTATTTTCTGCAAAGCTATTGAGGTGCAATACCTGGAAATATCATCTTTCTGACTTTTTAGCATCCATAGATCACATGGGAAGAGATATTGAATGGATGAATCAAATGTTTAACTATAGAAATACAATTTCTTATTGAATTATCTTGTTAAGGCTTCTGGTTGATGCAGGTTATCAAATTAAAAACGTGGTCTAGATTATTGAGAGCATTCATCAGCATTCACAGTGATGTTTTGCTTTGTTGTTGTTTCTTTGGTCAAATTTATATTTGGAGGAATAGGATTAGAAGACATTTAGTTTCCTTAAAGGCATGTTAGAGTTTTAAGAAATCTAAAATGGACTTTTTTGTTGCTATATATTTCTGCAATTATTGTATGGGCCTTGATGAGTTTGTTGTACATTATTCCTGAAAATGAGATCTCAAACTCACATTTTTTCACATTTGAGAAAAGATGATTATTGACTAAGAGGCCTGTTGGAGAACTGGTAAAATGGTTGAATAAGAAAGGGAATATGTTATCTCTCTCTTCTGTCACCAATCATGGTTTAATCTTCCAATAGAAAACCCAAATGACCATTTATTCTTTGGTTGTGCAGCCTGCGCCTACCACATATGATGATGTGTACAAATCGATATTTGATTACATTGACCACCTGTTCTCATTGGTTCGCCCAAGAAGGCTTCTTTATATGGCTATTGGTGATCATTATTTAAGACTTTTCTTTCTTTCCTTCCCTAGTTGCACTATGATCGAAGTTAATTATTTTAATTTGTAGATGCAAGGTACCAAGAGCAAAATGAATCAGCAACGCCCGGCGCTTCAGAGCTGTAAAGATGCTGAGGTAAGATCCTCTTTGTCCTAGACTAAGGTTTTTGATATTTGATTCAGTAAATATTTTATTCTTTAATATTACAAATAGAAGCTCACAAATAGAGTTGAGGAAAAAGAGTTTGAAAGAGCTAAAAGCTGTCTTCCCAGGAAAAGCCTGGAAACATCTGACTCAAATGTCATCACTCCTGGAACTAAATTTATGGCTGTTCTCTCAGTAGCTCTTCAATATTATATACCTTAGGTTGAACTGAATCCTGGGTGGTGCTACACAAAGGTTTGACCACATCCTTAGATAGTTCTTGCATTCTTTAGTCCTTTAAAGATCGGATGATTCCTCATTGAGTAATCCCTTCTGGTTCTTTTTTGTCCATATGTTACTGGTTCTGATTATACTCCTCTATTAATTTATTTATCAGGGCTCCATTGATGATTATTTGAAGGTTACCTTTCTGATCACAATGCACAGAATGGTGAGGAGAACACAAAAATTATGACCTACATTCGGTCATACAGCTGCACTTTCTGGGTTTTAATCCAAACACTCGCCATTGTTTATATGGGTTGGTGAGTCCACATTCCATCATTCTTTTTTTTGTATCAAAAAAAAAAAAAAAACCAATCAT
Source organism: Tetrastigma voinierianum (assembly GCA_016808115.1). Lineage (NCBI taxonomy): Eukaryota > Viridiplantae > Streptophyta > Magnoliopsida > Vitales > Vitaceae > Tetrastigma > Tetrastigma voinierianum. The sequence continues at coordinate 141,240 of JAEQBH010007075.1, forward strand.
TTAATGTGCTTAGTCCTAAATGGTTTATATGGTTTATAACAATCAGGATGCAGATCTGATTATGCTATCTTTAGCTACTCATGAGGTTCATTTTTCAATATTGAGAGAGGTTGGTAGCTTACCGCTTCTGAGTATGCTTGGGTCGCTCAACCAATGATTGTATATTGATAAACCTTTTTCTGTCTGTTCAGATGATCACTCCGCCTGGGCAGCAGGAGAAATGTTATCTTTGTGGTCAAGTTGGTCATCTGGCTGCTGAATGTCGTGGTACTGAACTGGTAGATGACACTCCAATTCACAAAAAAAAATATCAGGTTGTATAATTTTCATCCTGCTTTCATGTTATTGCAACTTCAATATCATCTTTTTTTCTTTGAATTCTCATCATGCCTGACATTAATCCTAGACTTTTTGATTCCATGAGCAGTTCCTGAACATATGGGTGCTACGAGAATATTTGCAATATGATTTGGAGATTCTCAACCCGCCATTCATGATTGACTTGGAACGTCTGCTTGATGATTTTGTATTTCTCTGCTTCTTTGTGGGCAATGATTTTCTCCCACATATGCCTACATTGGAAATCCGGGAGGTATGTGACAGGAATACTTTTTGGTACCTCTTGTAAGCCATTTACAAAGCAATTTTATGACAATTTACCATTTCTTTTAGATCACAATGATTGAAATTGTTAGGCTGCATGTTTTTTTCATGTATTTTCCTCTTATACTGCATTTTTATGCTTCATAAACACATCTTTGCATATTATGTGTCAGGGTGCTATACTTTTGCTGATGCATGTATATAGAAGGGAGTTTTCTGCTATGGGTGGATATCTTACTGATGCGGGTGAGGTAATTTTCTTGTTTACATGTACTGTAAAGCATATATTCTACTCAACACTGTTTGTCATTCGGAGGGTAAAGATTGCCTTAGGATATATATCATGTAACATCTAAGTGAGCATGCACTCATTACTCTCATTCAAGTCATATACTTCATTGCTACAGATTCTTATTCTCATTCATTTTCCTTATTTTTTATCTTAATACTTTCCATAAACCCAAACATAGCTGTAGCTTTTCTGGTGAAGGTTGATATGCCCTAACTTTTGGGATTAATTTGGTCTTTTTTTTATTTGGATGATCAAAATTTGAGTTTTTATAGAAATACTGTCTAATTTTTCTCTTTTCTTGTTCTTAATGATGGTTTTATATATTAAAAATATTATAAATATTTCAGGGATACATGTCATTTTTTAATGACTTATTCAGCACTCATAATTCTAAACATTTTTTGTCTGCTTGGTAGTGATTGCTTCCTTAATGTCTATTATATTCACTATTTTACACGCTCAGGTCTTCCTGGATAGAGCAGAACATTTTATTCAGTCAGTTGTAGTTTATGAGGCGTTAAATATTTCAGAAGCTTAACCTCGTATTCAACAGGTTCTGCTCTCTCATATTGGCTCTTCTCCTTTTCCTCCCTTCTTTTGACAGGCATGCTGATTTAATGATATTGCCTAATGAACGAGGAAACAGTCCATGGACAGTCTTCATGCCTTGGTTCATTTTCTCAACTACTGGATCTTTGATCATGAATGGTCTGTTTTGTAGGCACTTATTGTTATATTATTATTTTTTTGATAGATAAGAACAAAATGTATAATAGCAAGAAGCACAAAAAAAGCTACCTGAAGTACACAGGAAGTATAGAAAAGGAGTAAAACCCCAACAAAAAAGGGGCTACTACAAAACTATTGTTATATTATTAATGTTGATCTTTGATTATGAATGGACTGTTTTGTAGGCACTTATTACTATGTTGTTATCTTTGTTGATATGATATTATGCATTTTAACATTCTTATTGTCTGGAATGACATAATTCTAAATGAAAATGCAAGTTTATTTTGTCTAGAAATATCAATTTTTTTTTTTCAATAGGCAAACACATATTTTATTTATAAGTGTAATCAAGGGGTGCCTAATCCCTTGCACATAGGAAGCATATAGATGGTGCCAAGAAGCCAGAAAAGAAGAGTGGTAAGACCAGTCTAGTGTGACCTTATACAGTCAATGGAATCGTGCAAGGATAGACAACCTAACTCAAGCGACTCATAGGCCAAAGAAAAAGAGTATTTTGGTAAGTGTCTCTTACAACAATTGAACTCGACACTTTAAACCATCAAACAACCCACAATTCTTCTCTGGCAAATGGTATAAACAAACATAATGGAAGCATCCTCGACTCTTTTTCTGTGGAACTCTGATTCTTGCTGAATAACACTTTCCTTACTGATTGAGGCATACCTAGGAGAAACTGAAGAAGTGCTTCAATGTCTGTTTCTCCGATTGCGTAGAGAAACCAGAATAGGTTGTGCTGGACCATCACAGATGAAAGATGCATTGGGTGGTGGATGGAATTAGGATGACTGTATATCACCAATGCAAAGACAATTAAACTTGCTAAAATCTAGAAAATGATGTGATGTTTTTTGAGATGACAATTTTATTTTGGGATGAGTGATGGGGTAAGTAGTATTTGCTGGTTTGCTTGGTTTCGAAGTCCTTCAAAATTTTAATTGAGGCAGTTGGTAGTAAGTAACAAGGAGTCATCTTGGAGAGAAGTAGAGGCTTTTCCTCATGAATTTGGTTTAAGTGGAATAGTTTGAGCTTCTTGCTGAAATGTGTGGAAGTTCTCACATGGGGGGAAGGCTGGAAGATTTGTCAAAAGCTGGGAGGATGAGGGAAGGTCGTCACATGTGACTTTTTCTGACAAAACACACACACACACACACACACACACACACACATATATATATATATGTATACCCACACACTAACGTAGAAATTTTTAGAAAATAGAAATTTTTTTATAAGGTCAGAAACTATTAGAATATGAAATTTATAGAGTGGAGCTTTTAAGGTCTAAAATAACAAATTATATGGTGGTAAATAACTAAGAATCTCCAAATCACCCAAATACCCTGATGGAGCAAAATAGGGTTCCCTTATCCTCTTTCTTCCGTTTGTTATTAGTATGTCTTGGAGTTTCATCCTCATGATAAGATGGTAATTTTTCCTGTCTTACTATTGAACTTGTTGATTTATCTCAAAATAGATGAACCTATTTTCTTGTGGAGATGAACACTTAGATGCCGATTTAGTGGAGCCATGGCGTGACAAAGTCAAGTTACGGTTCTTCAGATTAGTACTGGGGTCTGATAAGTATTAGGTACTACACTGAAATGTGCTGTTTCAAGTTCTATGGTGTCAAGCCTTATTTACATGCTCAACTGAAATGTTCTTTTGTGTATTCTTTGTGTTCTTGGGCTAGTTTGTGTGCAGGTCCTGATTCTTTTGTCTTAAGAAAAGGTGGTGTCTTTGGTTAGGCCTTAGCTTGGGGGGTTGGTATGATTTTTGTGTGGGGCCAGAGCTTTCTTTTTGCTTCTCTCTCCCTCTCTCTCTTTTTGTTTTTTTTTTTTTGTATAGGGCTTTTGGCTCCCGTTTTATACATCCTATATACTCTTTTTGAGCTGTTTTTTTTTTTTTGGGCAGCTCTCTTTATAATTAATTTTTGATTTTGTTTTTGCCTATAAAAAAAGCCTTATTTACATGCTCAAATAATTTCCATTGTAGCTTTTGAAGCCTGACTTGTCCTTACTCATCTCATGAATCAGTTTTACAGTACCTATATTATGTAGTAATAATGCTTGATAGTGGATCTTGTTATAATGATGAGGATTGGGCCCTTGAGACACGGCTTAAGTGGTAAATGGGTGGGAAGATTTTAAGGAGGTTCCGGATTTAATCCGAGTGAGGATAAAAATTTAACTACCTAAAAAAGAAAAAAAAAAGAGAAAAATGATGAGGATTGGCATCTGACAATTCTGGATCCTACTTTACTGCTGTTCCTATTACATGTAAATAAATATCAATGTGATTTGATGTTATCATCTGTTCTTTAGCTCCTTGGCACCTGTTTTTGTATCCAAGCAAGTTTCACCAGACTCATGCCTTTTGAGAAGCTTAGGCTTGATGCACTGATGTAGTCTTTTTGAAACTTCTTTAGGGAATAAGTATTTATCATAATCTTAATAATATCTGGAAAATGCTGTTGGTTTATTCTCTCTTCAATAGTCTTTTTTCATAGAAAGTTTCAGTTTTGATTAAAATTTATTTCTTACACAATCAGAAGCCATGGGCTCTTGTAGGCTTATAGATGCTAGCATACTTTTGCTCTGCCCTGAAATCATTCAAAGCTGGATTAATATTTATTTCCATTGTAAATGTTACTTAAACTCATTTTCCTAGGAGGGTGTCATGGGCATTCTCCTCAATTTGATTCATGGGTTTTATGTCTTCATATATTAATAAATAAAAATCCTGCTTCGTAATCGAGAATAATGAGGAGATGTAGCTTAGAGCAAAAGAGAGGCTACCGAAGAGCCACTGCCCAGCTGACAAGGCACGAGTGTACCAGCCATTTGCAACATATCTGTATTAGTGGAATCTTCCATTAACTTAAATTGGTAACATAGAATCTGAACTTTGTTGCGATTTAACCTGGTATATTTAACTAGAGGGATTAACTTAAATTGCAATGTATGAACTTCTTCTGACGGTGGAGCTGGGTTGCAAAGCCGGTTTGCTTCCTACCACATATTTGGGCCTCCCCTTGGGGGCCCCGCATTAGTCAGTCAGGATTTGGGATCCTATTGAGGAAAGGTTTAGGAGGAGATTGGCCACTTGGAAGCGTCAATATATCTCCAAAGGGGGAGAGTTACACTTATTCGAAGCACCCTGTCAAACCTTCCTATCAACATGTCTTTTTTCCGGATCCCGAGTCTTGTATGCAAAAAGGTCGAAAAAAATTTAGCAGGACTTTCACAAGTAACTTGGGAGGTTAAGCCTCATTTAGTGAATCGTGGGCTACTTGGCTCGCATAGATAAAAGGGCTGGCTGGGGTCGAGGTTTACACAAGTTAAACAAAGCCTTGTTAGGAAAGTGGATTTGGCGTTTCGCAAACGAAAGAAATTCTCTGTGGAGGGAGGCTATTAGAAGAAAGTTTGGGGAAATGCAGGGGGGATGGTGTTCAAGGGAGTGCATGAATAGTTTTGGGACAGGCTTGTGGAAAGAAATTAGGAAAGGCTGGGAGGTTGTCCTTTTAAATGCCAAATTTGTTATTGGGGATGGTAGTAGAGTCAAGCTGGAAGGATGTCCGGCTGAGAGGAGGCTTGTGCGCAGTGTTCTCAACTTTGTTTAGCTTGGCGGTCCGAAAAGAAGCTTTGATTAGGAGGCTCGGGGACACATCACGAAGGCGATGGACCCTCGCTTTTAGTAGGCCTTTAACGATTGAATCGATGCAGTGGAGAATTTTCGCTTATGATTCAACCTTGAGAGTGGTCTCAAATAGGAAGACCAAGCCGGTCTTAAAAGGGTAAATCTTGCTTATTCAAAGGAAGCTTACAGGCGAGGCATTGAACCACCGGCTGTGAGCCGAGGTCTTTTCCTGCTTTATTAGTTTGGAACCCTTTGGTCCCCTTAATGGTGGGCTTCTTTGATTGGGAGGCATCATAGGGAATTTTGATGACTCTGGATCAACTCAAAAAGAGAGGAAGATCCTTAACCAAATGTGACGCTACTTCCGTGGGAGTGAGAAACCTTAAATCATCTTCTTGTTCATTGCCCAAGGCCGAATGCTAGCTGAGCTTATTTTGGCACGCTGGTTTAGGTGGGTCTTTCTTTCTCGGGCCAAGGTGTCTTACTTGCTTGGCAAGGAACCAAAGTGTGCAAGAAATGCAAGAAAGTGTGGAGGGTAGCTCCTCTTTGCCTCTTTTGGACAGTGTGGTGTGAAAGAAATAGAGTGACCTTTGATAATGAGGCCTCTTCACAGATAGATTAAAGAATACCATTAGTAATTTCGGTCTTTGGTTCAATGTGTCTAGTGGGGACAGAGACAGGAGTTTATTGGATTTTCTAACATTGATGGGGTATAGATGATTTTTGGCTTGGTGGGTTCTCCTATATTTTTGGTCCTTCACAAGGCCCTTTTGTATACCCTCAAAGGAACTTTTGGTAGCTTAAATGTTTTTTTTTGGGCAAATAATATATGTTGTTTTTATCCATAAAAAAAAAAAAGAAGTTAAATTGCTTCTTCTGCTTATCAAGCATCTAGTGGAATAGTAGGTGGTTTTTCAAATTAAGCTTAACCATGATTACTGTCATTAACATGATTATTGTCTGTGAGTTGCATCTAGTGGAATGGTAGTGGTTTTTCAAATTAAGCTTAACCGGAATTTCTTAACCATGATTATTATCATTAAATTGCAATGTTGTTTTTAAATTGCTTCTTTTCTCATTAACATGATTACTGTCCGTGAGTTGCATCCGGAATTTTTTCTCTCCTTTATAATAGCTTCTTAGGAAACATGTGAACGATTTAATGAGTTACTTGGGTATCTAAAACTCATTTATCCAAAACGACATAAGAAATTCTAGTTGACATGGTTAATATCCTTCTTCAACATCTAATCTACAAATTTGAAGGCGCTATCGATTTTGTTAGATTGCTCTGTGGTGGGCTCTAAGTGACTATGTCTAGATGTGGTTTTGTTCGGGGCTGGTTTTTGTCTCTTCTCCTTCTCTCGCCTTTTTTTTTGGTCCTTTGTGGCCTCTCTTGTATACATCCTGTATGCTTTCTCTTTTTTGGTCAATGTATTGCTCTTTATTGATAAAAAAAAAACATCTAATCTACAAATGATCCCATATCGAAGCATTACATCCTTAAGTCAATGGCCTCATTGGTTAGAGAGCCTTGTTGGGAATATGTTTTCCCTCCATAAAGACGTCTTGGAAGGTCGACACCATTTTATTTACCACTTTTTTAAGCCTATTGGCAAGGACTTTTGCTACTGGATTGTATAGTCCACCTTTTTTTTTTATAAATTGGTGAATTTTTATGCCTATCAGTACTTGAACCTAGAACCTTTGGCAACCCTCTCCCTATCTCTTTACCACTTGAGCAGGCCTCAAGAGCAACTTGTATAAACCAACCATTAAACTGATCAATCTGAAATCTTTTTAGTGCTAAAGACTTAAAATCCCTTGGTTCTTAAAGAAGGTATTGAAAAACCTTAGCCATCCCCTTTATTTATTATTTTTTTGATAAGTTAGCCATCCCTCCTTTTGCCTGCTTCTGAAAACTAACACTGCTTTCTTACTCTAACTTTTCCCAATAATTCCTTCTATAATTGGTCATCTTATGAATTTTTTTTTTTGTGTTCTCGTCTCCCTCTTTAAGCCATAATCCTTTAGACTTTTGTCTCCGCAAAACTTCTTCAATTTCTGCCAACTTGCCATACTTCTCCATTGTCGAATTGTTTCTTTCCCTTGCATCCTTGAAACAAATTTGGTCCAGGGCTGCAGCTTTGGAAGCTTTCCTAAAAACATCTCTATTCCAAGTTTTTGTGTCTTGCTTTAGAGTTTTGAGCTTGATTGCCACAATGTGGCTATATGAACCCCAAATAGTTTTACTCATTGACTGGCTTCTGATTAGTTTCCTTGAACCCCCCTATTCCAGTCACATACTTTCAAACCTCAATGGTGTTATACTCCTTCTCGTCCCTCCATCCAATAAAATGAGAGTGTGATTTGAGACCATTCTTAACAAAGCACATTGGATTGAGACCCTTTAAGTGATCTTCCTACTGTTTGGGAACCAAGATGAGATCCACCCTGGCAAAAAACTGGTTATTTGACCTACCTCTTCAAGTAAAAGGATCGCCTACTTTGGGGAGGTCCCTCAAGTGAAGCTCCTCAATGAAGACTGAGAAACACCGCATTGCTGCTGAACTTCTTGGGCATTTATCTTTTCCTGCTATGGTGAAATCACCACCAATACACCATGGGTCATCCAAAGGTCTTTGCACCTTTCTGTCCAAAAATCCCCTCTTTCCCCCTTTTGAATCAACCCATACATTCCTGAAAATATCTAGATAAAGCTTTCTTCACCATTTTTGGACCCCCACCTCCATATCAATTAACTCCAATGCTTTGTTGTGCTAAATAACTAGAATCGCCGTGCTCTACGTATAGCATCTGCAACAGTCCAACTTAAGAATCTGCCCCTTAAAGATCTCTCTCGCAATATGGAGCAGCCATTAGATGTGTTCAAGATGCTCATTTTTCCTACGTTAGACTAAAACACTCTATCATGAGCTCCCTTTTGTATTGGCCTCGATAATTCCAAATGTGGATACTCATAGGAACTCTTCGAGTTTGTACATGATGCATCCTAGAGCCAGCTTTTTGTCAGCGGTTTGTTTTTCTGTTGCCCTTTAGAGCAGCTACTGCCTCCTTAGTTTACTCACTGTAGACTTTGGATTTGCCCTTTGTGGCTCTATTAATGATATTTGCTTTTTGCCTATAAAAAAAAAAAAACTACCTTGACATTGTTTAGACCTTGATTTCTTGGAGGCACATGAGGTCTACCCTTTAAGATCTGATGAGAGATATAACAACTTTCAGCTTATCTCCCTCATTAATTCCCTCATATTCCAAGAAGGAATGTAGAGGGTCAACAAAACCTGGATAAGAATGACTCACCTTTTCTCAAAACACTACTTCCTCCTTAGGAAATGGAAGGAGGCTGGGTTTTTGGAAGGACCCTTGGTGCGGTGAGACTGTGCTGTGCAATGCCTTCCCCACTCTGTTCAATTTGGCAATACACAAAGATGCTAGGCAGCGTATGCCTGGGATTCCTCAAGGGAGGATGGGGCTGATCCCCAGCCTTCCTAAGATCCCTTTTAATGATTCTGAGGTGGAAGAAGAGGTGGAAGGTTCCTTCACTTCCTTCACAATACAGTACTAGGCCCTCTTTCAAGAGGATCGACTGTTATTAAAGGAGACTATGATCGATGGTTTTTCGGGCTAGACTACAAAAATTTAAGATGATGCATTCTCTCCCTACAGATTTCCCTTATCGTTCCATTTGGAACCCAATTGTTCCCCCTAAACTAGGTTTTTTTGCTTGGGAAGCTTCCTGGGGCAAGGTGCTTACTCTTGACCAGCTAAAGAGGAGAGGGACTCCCCCTAGTAAACATGTGTTTTTATGAAGATGATGGCGAATAGCAGGATTACTTCCGCTATCCATTGTTCAGAGCCAAGATGTCGTGGAGATCTTTTTGGCCACATCGATTCTAATTGAGTGTTCCCTTAACTGCCTCCAACTTCTCCTTTGCTTGGCAAAGTGATAAGTGTTGGCAAAAACTAAGAGAGTTTGGTCACGCCCCTCTTGTTTATTCTGGACGCTGTGGAAGGAAAGGAATAGGGTGGCTTTTGAGAATGAGGCTCCCTCTGCTCATAGGATGAAATCTGCCTTTTTGTTTACCTTGTGGTCGTGGGCTAAGTTGTATAGTGTTGATAACTTAAATTCTTTAGTGGGGTTTTTAATTGGTCAGTATAGGTGAGAGGTGTTTGTGTTCTCCCTTTTGTAATTTCTCTTGTGTACTCTTGGAGCTTGAGCCTGCTTTTTCATCTATATACGCTTCTTCTTTACCGATAAAAAAAAAAAAAAAAAAAAAACCAAAACCTGGATAAATCCCAATTGTCCTCAAGGCCGCTCAAGTAGTAAAGAGAAGGAGAAGGTTTGCAGACGTTCCATGTTTAAGTCTCAGTGTGCATAACAATTTACTTATCCCAAAAAAAGAAAAAAAAAAGAACCTGGATAACTCCGGATTGCTCTCCCACTCCTTCCTTTGCATGTAGCATAGGAATAATTGATGGGCCACTCTAACCTATGCAAGTCTCTCAAATCTACGTGTGACACCTGACCTTTTTCAAATTCCTAGACTAAGTTGTTCTCTAATTTTTGTAATTCTATCAGAGAAGTTTTCTCTCTCTATCACTTCCCCAGATCAGATTTTGTATGTTTTGAAGGATTTCTCATTCTTCATTTGTATGAAAAAATTCATATCAATAAATAAGTTTGTTTCTGATAAAAAATGATAATTCAAAACAGATCCTGAAGGCTTTTATTTGTATTTTCACTTTGTTTAGTTCATGTTTGAAAAGTACCTGCTGTTTTACTTTGTTCTGGGTGTTCAAATCTTTGATTTATCTACATACCTGCCTGCACATGGTAGGTGCTTGAAGTAGTGGTTTTCTCCTAATTGAATAATTAGTTATGGATATTTTTATCAGGTAAGATTGGGGGAGCCTGGATACAAAGAGAGATATTATACTGAAAAATTTAATTTATCCAATCCAGAGGACATTGATAAAGTTAGGAAAGAAATGGTAAATTCTATCTTTTTCCTTGTAGTGATTTAAAGTGGTTTATTTGTTACTTTAAGTTATTATCGTTGTTATTGTTGCTGCTGCTGCTGTTGTTGTTGTTGTTGTTATTATTATTATTATTATTATTACTACTTGTTTTCTCTATGAATTTGAAACATTTATGTTTAAGATCTTATGATTTGCATTCGCTGTAATCCTGGTGTATTTGTTTGAAACAACTTACTATTTACTTTTGAAACAGATATTATAATGTATATGTGTAACTTTAAATGCATAAGTTTTCTTATTCTGACCATGGTATGCTGTTCTTCAGTTCGTAATGCTATCAGCTTGTTTTGTTGGAAATATCATGATAGTCCACTTCTAGAAATTGTATGAAGGGACCGTTCTGATGGAGTTAGTTAAAAAATATTTTCAAGAGAGAGATCGGAACATGTAAATGATGGACTGTTGTGGATTTTAAATAGCATTTTTTTCCTTTCATAATTAACATACGCTAGTAGATTAAGTTGAATGACTGGTGAAGAATAGGAGATAGTAGATACTAGGAATGGGCTACATTAGGATATTGATGGGTGAAGATGAAGATGAAGATGGCTTTAGGCAGAGACAGGTGAGGTGGAGTGGCAGTCACAGTTGAGGCAAAGTCTTTTGAGATTTTAGTTGACGTAGAAGGGAAGAATGTAAAGGGTTTCATTTGGGAGTAGAGCCGGGGTCTCTCTTCTTGGCTAAGGTTAGGAGAGTTGAGTTTACGCCTGTTGTTGGCTGGAATAGAGTCCTGTTGTGGAGATGAAGTGGATCGAAGATGGTTTTGTGACTAGGAGGAAAAGGGCAGAAAGTACAGAATTGAGAAACGCTCTAATGTTGCAGGAAGATTCTTGCTTTGTATAGTCCGTAGTGTTGAAGGCAAGAGAATCGGCATAGCTATCCCGGAAGGCAAAGGCTTGGTGCTATCCCGGAAGGCAAAGGCTTGGTGGGTGGGTGGTGCATGTTACATGACTGACTCTTCTAAAAGCTCAAGCTTGTAGGATTTAAGTTTAATGTGAATATCATGATTTTAACACCTTCCGACTCTCCTTAAAGCTCAAGCTTGTAGGATTTGAGTTTAATATGAATGTCATGCTTTTAACACCCTCCCTCACGTGTAGCCCTATGCCTGCACGTGGAGAGTTAAACAAACCAAAGAGAGTCCTCCATAGATTTTCAAATTAACAAATGTGAAATAAATTGCAAAAAGTGACTCGAACGCAGGACCTCCTGCCAAACCAGGTTCTGATACCATATTAAATGACCAACTCTCCTAAAAGCTCAAGCTTGTAGGATTTGAGTTTAATATGAATATCATGCCTTTAATAGTACACTATGACAAAGAAATTAGAGAGCTTGAGAGTTACTCCGCATGAAGGAACCAAGTCCATTAATGGTGCTGGGAAACCCGTTTCAAAAAAACTGGAGAAACCTTTGACATTTGCAGAGGTAGTTAAACTAGATAAGACAAGGAGAGTTAATGCAGTGCGGCTGGAGGTTGGAGACAGGGAGGTTTGCCACAACCTAAAAAGGCTGGATTTTTGCTTAATAGGTAGATGGGAGTTCCTCTCAGTTTTCCCTCCATGTGCGGAGACTGTTAAGAGATGCATTAAGGCTCTTTGGGAGTTAAAGGGAGGCCTTTCAGTCTATGAAATAAGCAGAGGCTTGCTGCTCTTTGAATTTGATTCTCGGCTAGATGCTGAGAGTGTTCTTTCTAGAGGGAATAGGTGGTTTCTGTAGAATTCTCTTATCCTGAAAAAATAGAGCCCAAAGGTGGGTTACTTCATGGGTAAAGAAACCATTTCTGAGGCTTGGGTGAGGGTGGTGGGGCTACCTCTTCATTTGTGGTCTCACGAGGTGTTCAAGAGGATTGGGGATGTGTGTGGGGCCTTTATAGAGATCTATGCAGAATGGAAGCCTTGTCGGAGCTCCGATGGGTGAGGATTCTGGTGAATGGGTCAAGGGAGGAGTTTCTTAACACAGTCCAGATTTTGGTAGGGGAATGGAGTTTCGAGATTCTGTTGTGGTGGGAAGTCCCACCTAAGGCTGAGAAGATTAAGTTGTTTGGGAAGAAGGTGACGTGTGAAGAAGTTGGGCTGGAGGAGGGAGACGACGTTGCTACACGCACTTCCTCGTGAGTGCAGCAAGAGGAAGGAGGGGGAGGAGTCTCTCTTGGGCAATGAGTTAGGGGGAGTTAATGCGGGTTAGAGTTCCTTGGAACAAGAGGCCTTTTCCCTCTTTGATGGTGGGTGCAAAGGAAGGAGAGGGGGTCGACAGGTTAGGCTGTAGGGGTGGTATGGGTATTGATTGTCCATGAGCCTAGCATTTTGAGGAATATCTCCTCCTCTATGTCCCATATCATAGAAGATTTGAACAAAGAATCCATAGGAAGACCAAGATAGGTGGGGGTTAACTTGCCCACCCCACTACTTGCAAAGAGGCTAACCCTTGAGTATTAGGCACCTGCACCTTATTCTTATTCTCCTTTTTCTTTTATTCTTTTAATAAATAAAGAACATATATATATTAAAAAAAGGTCCAAAAGAGCAGCCTAGAGTATACAATAGATATACCCACCCCTAAACAACTCAAACAAAAAAGAAGCTACAAAAAAGGAAGTACTATAATAACCCCACCCTCGACAAGATCCAATCAATCAAATCAACTAACTAGTACTGAAAGACTATCATTTACAAGCATCTTAGGACCACCACCATGGTGAGTGAGCTAAGATCGTTTTTAGGACCAAAGAAAGCAAAGCAAAGAACCTTTTCCCTTTAGATGGAAAGCATGTCATCTTCAAAAGAAATTCTATTCCTTGCTTTCCAAACTGTCTAGAGGATGCATAAGGGGCTTAGTCTCCAAAATCTATTGTGCTTTTCCCTTGCTAGCAAATCATTCGAACCTAATAGTAAATATCTAATTGTTGAGAGAAGCACCCAAAACGCCCTAAAAAGAGCAAAGAATGTCTCCCATACTTGACATGTGGAGAAGGTTGCGATATATGGATTCTTCATACCCTTGGCAAAGATAATATTTATTTGCTAAGAACCACCTTTTTTTTATTTATTTTTTATTTTTTATTTCTGAATGTAGTTCAAGGTTAAAGCTTTTCCTTGAAAAAGTGAATCTCAATAGTAGAACACTCCCGGGGGATTGAATAGGTGTTTTCACCTATCTCTTGAAAAATCAATTTAGCTTATCAAAGATACCCTAATGTCTTAAGAAAAATATCCTTTCTTCAAACTGAAAAATCACCCTAAAGACACAAACACAAATGATGCAGCAGCACTCCCTAATGATATTAAGACGAAGTCATAAGCATATGATTCAGCAAAAATAAAGAATAAATCAAGAGCATGATGCAAGAGAATCAAACCATATTTGATTTCATGTGGAAAACCTCCAATCAATTTACTCCTTTTCCTTCATTAATTTTTGTCTAATTTTATGTATTTTAAAATGAATTTTTGTTTTTAAATTTTTACATTAAAATTTTTGTTTTGGGTTTTGATGAATCATGTATCCAATTTCCTAATTGAAGTCACAGTACTCAATAATATAGTTAATGCAACATACTTTTGCAGGTTTTGAAGTATGTGGAGGGTTTATGTTGGGTTTGCCGGTATTACTACCAAGGTGTTTGTTCTTGGCAATGGTTAGTTTGTTTCTTATTGATGGTATTTTCATTTTCTTGCTAAATCTTGTGCTGATGTTAAGTTCTACACGAAGTGCTTATATATATATATATATATATATATATATATATATATATATGTATTTGATTTTGCTATAAAAAGCTAACCCTCTTAAATATACCCAACTTAATGCTTATATTTATCTCGTATTTACCCATAAAAAAAAAAAAACCCCAACTTAATGCTTAACAACTGAAGTGGCTGAATTAGTGAATAAGTAAGAACAAACATTATAAACAATAGCATCTGAAACCTCTATTAAATTTCTAAAATTTATAAATTTTGGTATCTAAAATTTATAAATTTTGATATCTAAAATTTATGAATAAGAGTTTAAAACAGTGGTTAAAGCATGAATACTGGAAGATCTCCCGAGAGATCGGGTGGCAAAACATGCACCTCGTCCTTCAATGAGCTGGCTTCCAAGTTATGGCCTGAAGGATTTTAAAGGTATGGGAACAAAGAGGCTTTGTAGAGTTGAGACCAAGTTAAGGAGGCTCTAGAGGTAGCCTGGGATGACCTAGAAAAGGAAAAGGAGTTATCTCGAGAGGAAGTTGAGGAGAGGGAAAAGGCAAGGGAGAACTATAAGAATTGAGTTGACATGGAAGAGGTCTCGTGGAGATAGAAATCTAGAGATCTTTGGTTGAATGAAGAGGACAGAAACATTGAGTTTTTTTTTTTAACATAATGGCCAATTCACATAGGGGGAGGAATACCCTTCTCAACATCAATATTAATAGCAGAAGATTAGTTCAGGATGCATTGATCAAAGAAGGCTTGGTAGGTGCGTTCCAAAACCTCCTCTCTGGTCCTAACAGTTGGTGCCCTCCTCTCCCTGATCTTCCTTTCAATGTGATTGGCGATGAGCAAGTCGCTGCTTGAAGAAATGTTCAATAGAGTGAGGAAATCTCGGCAAATAGATCTCGTGGCTAAGGATAAGGCCTGTGCCCCGAATGGGTTCCCTTTGGCTTTTTGGTCCTTCAGCTAGGACTTTGTGAAGGATGAAGTTCTAGGCTTCTTCAAGGAATTTTTCGAACACAATAGATTCGTTAAAAGTCTTAATGCTACTTTCTTAGTTCTGATTCCCAAGAAATGTAATGTTGAAGATTTCAAGGACTTAAGACCCATCAGTTTAGTGGGACGTCTTTATAAGATCTTAACCAAAGTCTCGCCAATTAATCAAAAGTATGTTAGGATTGATCATCTCCTAAGCTTAGAATGCCTTTGTCGAAGGAAGACAGATCCGGGACATAGCGCTTTAATAGCTAACGAGGGCAAAATGAACTCAATTTTTGAGGAAGAAAGAGAGAGGGCTCTTTTGTAAATCGGGACATTAAAAGGCTTATGACCACATTAGTCAGGGACTTCCTCGCTTCGCATTCTCGAGAATGGGCTTTAAATGATTAGTCGGATCAATTGGTTATATCCATAGCCACTTTCTCGCTCTTTTTCAATGGCTCTCCATTGGCTTCTTCCAGCTCAGAGGTCGAGACAAGGATCCCCTTTCCCCATTCGTGGATTGGAATGAAGCTCTAAGTTGGCTGTTAAAGTGTGTTGTGGAGGCAATTTTA
The DNA here is from genome assembly GCA_016808115.1 of Tetrastigma voinierianum. Taxonomy (NCBI): domain Eukaryota; kingdom Viridiplantae; phylum Streptophyta; class Magnoliopsida; order Vitales; family Vitaceae; genus Tetrastigma; species Tetrastigma voinierianum. Next base: position 156,836 of record JAEQBH010007075.1, read on the forward strand.
TCTCAGTCGCAGCTCAGGTGGGTGGAGGGAGCTCAACATCTCCTCCATCTTTGTATGCGGATGACATTGTTATTTCTACATGCAAATCCGTGAGCAACGATGTATCTGGAAGCTGGACTTTGATGTGGTTTGAAGCCTTCTTTGGGCTAAGAATTAACCTGAGCAAGTGCGAAATATCCCGCAAGTGGTTAGTAATGAGACACCGGCCGTCGAGCCTGGGTGTGGCGCTTTAGTTCTCTACCCACCACATACTGGGACCTTTCCCCCCGCCCTCACAAGTCGTAGGGTCGGGACTCTATTGAAGAAAGATCTCGTAAAGAGATTGACATCTTGGAAGAGACAATACATCTCTAAGGGCGAGAGACTTACGTTGATCTAAAGTGATTTTGTCCGGGCCTCCCGATTTATTTCATCTCCTTTGTTCTTGACTCCAAAGTTAGTCTATGCTGAATCGGGAAGGATCTGTAGAGATTTCCTTATTTTGGACTATATGGCGAAATAAGGACTTTGAGGACGCAACCTCTCTCTCAAGCCATAGAATTGAAAGTTACTTTTTTATGCACTCGTGGTCGCTGGCAAACTTTTTATAAGATGATAACACTCGATTCTTTGGTGGATTTTGCTGGTCAGATATGTGAGATAGAGGGTTTTTTTTTTTATTCCCTTTTTGTATATTGTTAAGGTTTAGTTTCCTAATCCATTTATGATTCTTTTCCTTCTCTTTTTAGTCTCCTAATTAGACTCTAACTCGATTTCCTTTTTGCCCCAACACTCAAGTATAAATATGTATGTTTCCTCATTTGTAAATTAATGAGAATTAGAGTATTCATTTTTTCTTAACATGTATTAGAGCCATAAAAGAGTTTAAGAATACTAGGGTTAGGGTTTCGCTGTGTGGTCAATTCTGGCAACCCACAACCATCGTTAGAGTACTCTGCCGCCGACAACTTTTTCCTGCGAGATTTTCTGACGACCTCCATTCTGGCCGACAAGCACACCAACAGGAGTGCCTCTTCTTTGATCTACCTTCCTAAGTAGTTTCACTCAAAAATACTCCCCATGAGCCACACGCCGCCAATCTTTTGTCTGGTGTTGAAATTCATGCGCTCGACGGTGAGGCACTATTCGCCACGTATTCCTTTAAATAGTCTGCCCACTCGACAAGCCTATCCAAATTGACTCTACGCGCTCCGTCATCTTCAAAAGCCTCGTTTTCCACTTTTCCTCCCAAGGATCGTTGAGCTATTATGTTACCTGAATCTCCATTGTTTTTGTGTTTTCTAAAGCTCTACGACACCTTCAAGACCTTGGGAGTTGTTTCTGTTGACCTTCTGTTGATTTCTCATCTCTATGACTGAAAATGTCTCTACGGTTGAAAAAGACGTCTCTATGGCTGAAAAAGGTCAAACTTTTAATTCTTTTGTATTTGGAACTCCTATGATTACCTTGGATAAACTCACGGGGAGCGAAAATTATAAGTCATGGGCGGATCAGGACCTTTGTTTCACTGGGTAATGGTCAGGATCATCTTACTACCATGGACACAAGTATTCCCGAAGATAAACGTACTAATGGAAAAAACCGATGCTTTACTATGCAATATTCTTCGCAACTATTGATGCTTAAAACTCTATATAATATCATTATAAATCTGTCACACTCTCCGAATCAAGTGAAGAAAATCCCGCACACTAGTCGATATTCAACGTTTCTACTGTGCAATATCCTCCATTGCCAATTTGAAATATTTCGCATGGGATATATCTTCTGCGGTGGACGAAAGTTTTGCCCTTAAGGATGAACTTATTCCATCTCGCTAAAGCCTACTATCACCGAGACTTCAAATTTCAAAGATGGATCGAGTCCTATGATCATTCTTTTCATAACTCACTAGATTTTGAGAACATTCGGGAACAGATACTCACTGGAGTAGTTATTTCAAACTTTGATGAGGCTCTTGCTTAGTTACTTTGCCATACTTCCACTACCACTTAGTCTATGCGATTTGAGATTACATTGGATACTTCTGTGATGGTTTCTTAATCTCATTCTCGAAGTGATTCTAGAGGTGGCTGCGGTAGCAACCGAGGTAGAGGACAACGTCCTCAATGCAATACACCGGCATAGACTCGACACACCCGTGATCGATGCACTTAGTTTCCCCATGGCCGACCTCCCCGTATCGGGCTTCGATCTGACCACTCCGACTGTCATAGTTCGGAAGTTCTCGTCTTCCCGGGCTGAGCTCATCCACACCTCATGGGGTCATTCTTATGCCCAACGAATATTAGGAGTACTTTTGTCTCACTCAAGCAACCAAATCTTCCTCCATTGCTTTTGTTGCCTAGACCGGTAATGTCTCTACTTGCCTTATACATTTATCTCGCACCTCGAGTCCTGATATTGAGCTTCGATCATATCTCTCAGACAAAGATCTTTTCTTCTCTACCTTTTCGCTCTCTTTTACTCCAATATTACCTTAGCTAATGGTTCAAACCATAGCTAAAGACATCGCTCAACTTGTCCCTCCTTCCTCGGGCCTTCCTTTATCTCGTACTTATGTTCTTGATTTTCTTTAATCTTATTTCCGTTAGTAAGTTGATTCATAACTTCATTGTGTACTTCTTTCACAACTCGTAATCTAAAAGACCAGTACTTAAGACGACAAGATTCCACATGAGTCCTAAGGC